>CM033999.1:11681313-11726809 GCA_019603395.1 Cyrtorhinus lividipennis | reverse complement strand
AGAATCATCCTACGCATGTAAGCAAGGGCATTTCTGGAAGGAGGGTAATGGCATCTTAGGAGCACGGACGGGGATAGATTGAAGTTCGATGAACGTCTTTGTAGTGAGATGAAGTAGGCGTCTGTTTACTCGGTTAAGTTTCAGCAGATGTCAAGGAGCTCCCGCTACAACAACAGTTGAAAGCAAGTGCGCACGGTTGAACTTACGATCCAAATGGACGAGGGTGAGGGTTGTAGGGTGAGTCACAGATCCAAGAGCTCATCAGATGGAACCTGAAAGAGACGGTCACCAGCGACATAACAGACTCCGAGAGACAGACGTCCACTCGCGACCCTCTTCCCGTCCAAATAAGGAAATAATCGAAAGTTTTAGGAACCGAATCTTCAACCGTTTCAAGGTTTCGTCAATCCTTCGTCAGTTTCCGAACTCGGACTGATGAATTCGGTCGGGATCCTCTTGGGCGGCGAGTCATCCCCACTAGCGACGACACAAGGCGAGCGGGCTCCTGGGCTGGGTCTTCAGGGTCTCGTCTTGAGAGGCCCACGGTAGAGGGGAGACTTTGCCCAGCTCTTCTCTATACGGTTCCCTTACGTAACTTTAAGAACGATACTCTAAACTTTAAAGCCAATATTGTGAGATCGAATTCTGTAGTCTTATTAGGCTCGTGCCGGCCAAAAAAGACGTAGGAAATGGTAAGGAGCTTGAAGGTAGAAGTAAATCCTTGGGATAATGGTTCGCAATTAATGTCGGGGATAAAGCATAACAGAAACAGTACAATTATTAGATGTCATCGCCGATTGTACCAGAGTGTTATTCAAGAACTCAAATACTAACTGTGAGTGTGTCGAATTGTGCTGTAGACAATCTAGTACGTGACCACTTTCTTATTCTCATTATTGGCGTCAGAATAATTAGAGCTTCCAGCACGACCTAATTTTAAACTATTGATTAGTACATAGAACGGTACAGAAAATGAGAACACATCAAATAAAGTTGAACATAAATTATAAGTTTACCTCTACATTCAAGAAACGAAAATTTAATTAAAAATTGACCCAGGGGAAAACTCACGTTTGTTTCCGACTATTTATTTTATTCATTCATTTTGGGAACGATCATTGTTCTCATGTTTGTAAACCAACAGGACCGAGTCACTTCACAAATTCCATCACGTAAGGCAATCAATTCGCTAAACCCTTTGGGTCCCTCGGTTGCTCGTAGATGCCTGGATGACTTCACAGGTTTAGTACACTACATTCACGGTACAACAACCTCGACTGGATAACGTCTTCTACTGATACACCTCATACATATAGCTCGAAATGCGGATAATGTGATACACCTCATACATATGGCTCGAAATGCGGATAATGCTAGCAAATGCAAACTCAGCCCCACTGTATCCATCTAGTCAATCAAACACGGTTTCTACGACTATGACGTTATCTGGGAGTAACAAACGTGACAACAACAATATTGTAACAATTTTAATTAATAAGCCAAAAGTGTGAATTATTAAAACTGCTAGTTCATTTTTAATGGTTATTTTCAGAACGCTATTATGACCTACAACCTTTCAACGTGTGTCAATCAAATAGGGACCCATCTGAATATTCAGCGTTAAAGTTTAGTAGAAAACAATATCGCAATAGTCAAACTAGAACATACATTTTTAAAATAAAGAGCTCAATCTTTTTTTCATGTTTGACGCACAATTTTTAAAAGATACAAATACATGGTTGTATTGTTTCAACAGGAATAATTAACCAAATGGAGCCTCAATAGTTGGCTTCCTCGGAATGGTGAACCAGCCTTCCGGAAATTAGCAAACTCCAGACTGGGTGAAGGAGGAGGTTCTATTGAAAAAAAGTATTTAATCGATTTCCGCACGGCAGATGCATTATGAGTAACCTGATAGAAAACGACAGTAGAAAGAAACAGGAAAGTAGGAACCGCCTTGAAATCATAATATTCAAGATTTGCTTAGCTCGGTCCATATTACTCCTACGTTTAGACGACAGGTTGGTTTTCTTAAACGGCGGCATTCGGAAATTATAAGCTTCTCGGTGATGGGATGATCTGAATCAAGTCTATTAATATGGCGTGCAATATACGATTAAGAGAGGCTTCCCATGTAGCGGGTTGTAGAGCCACATTGAAATCTATTTCAATTATCCCGTTCAATTACCCCGTCTTTAATTAAGCCCTTTATGAGAACAGATTGCAAATCAAGCCACTTTGCTTTCCAAGGAAATCCATCTACTCTATATACCTCAGTGATGGGTGAAACGAAAATAAATATTTGGTTTCGTTGACCCCACAATATTTACGTTGGCGGACCCACTGTTATGCAAATAAGGAAGATACGAAGAAGGTCCAAGGGAGATCAGAGAAACTGTTAGGTTTGGGCGCACGAAAACTCATACAATCCCTGAAGTCCAAGATGTCACTGGGAGGATGACAACCTACCGATATGTCAAAAAAGGCCGCAGATAGTGGAAGTGGGTCAGTTCTTCGCCTGGTAACAACCTCCAACTGCCGCCTGCCCGCCGGCCAGGTCGTGACTACAAAACAAAACCCATAGCAATATACTTTCCCTTCATTACTGGTGGTACCCCAAACCAAAACAATGGCCGAAGCAAGGACTTCATCTGATTTGTTTCTCCTTCAAGCTTTTCAAGACGCTTTCGAGATATTTTGATTCGATGGTCTTTCGAAGGCACGCATTTTCGTAGTAGGAACGTGATTCGTAAAACACAATGAAGGTGTTCTTGGTGAACCCCGCATTTATAAGATTAGTATCGCACCATTCAACAGCGAAGCAGTGCGAAGTGAACAACGAAAGGTCGCAAGGCCAAGCATCATAAAGTTGCCTAAAACCCTCAATCAGCATGGACTTCTTTGCATGAAAAATCATGCGAATCACCCAAGGCCCTACGTCAAAGAAAGCTATTATTCGCATCATCTTCATGTTTGCACCTCTCAGGCACCGTGACATTGTCCCTAGGAAATTTCTCCTCTTCATCAACTTGATAGCGGACATATTTCTTGGTTCGACTCACACGTGCACGCACTAACTCTCCATTACATCGTTCTCTCGATGATTTGGGCATGGACAGTGAAGAAAGGTAGAGATACGCAGCTCAAGGGGAGAGCGGTGAGCTGAAGAGGAAGACCAGGGTGTCGAACCGTTAACACTTTTGTAGCCCGGTAATCTGGCGGAAAAATCAACTCCGGTGCCCCTTGAAATACTCATCGGAGCAGAATCTTCGTCAAAACCCATCAGTGAGGAACACAGGAAGTGGATGTGAGCTGGGAAGGTGTCTGATATGGGACGCAAGAAAACTGACACTGAAGACACATTTTCCCAGCGATCGCCTTGAATGAGTGAGTGAGCAAGTAAATCTCGTTACAAACAAGGGGAGACTAGATCCACCATCACGAGAGATAGAGTCAAACAAAGTACTTCAACCTCGATAAATGGGCATTTAAAAACTTCTAAATCTGTTCTGAGATGGTGAACTATATTATTTGAAGCTTTCCATAAGATTGCTCAGAGATTATTTTCCAGTCTGAAGACGATTAATCCTCCGGGTAGCCTGAAGCATCTCTAACGCAGGTGCTCGAATGCGTTTAGAGGCCATTCCGAACGCTATTTAGCTGCACATTCCAGCTGTTTCTGTGCATTTACTGCTATTGATTATGCTATTGATGATGCAATTGATTGCTATATTGATTTTCTTCATGCGAGATGAGTTCTGTTCGGGTGTTTGATTGAAATTCACATATTACGAAGGGTGTCTTCTTCACCAGCAAGAGCGATTTTTGGGGGGATCTTTGCTACAAAAAGCGCTTTCAACAGTTTTTTGAAGGCTCGCATACCTAATGATTTACAATTTAGGATTTTTTCCGAGTTTTTGAATCTATTCCACTAAAACTACCGAACTTACCTACCTAAAATGAATGTTTTAAATAAAATAAAGCTGTGGAAACACTATTAAATTTCTTCCCCCTGGATTACGATTGGATTTTAGAATTAAACAATTTCAACGAGTAACCAAAATTTGAAATGTTTCTGCGGCATAATAACAATTACGCAGAAGCCTTGGAGAACAACTACACCCCATGATCACCCCCTTTCTCTCACCTATGCTATCCAATGGGAGGATTACAGATGCTTGAACTATGTAGTGACACGGTGCCGTCAACTGAACATCTTAATCTACTTTATGTAATCCAAGGGAATGCTATCCGTGACGGTCCATTTCCACTGCAAAGAGAGCGGAAATTATCGTTAGTCGGGCGATTTCGAAACAGGAAATACGGAAGAAACAGCCTCGAGCCGCAGAACTCGACTATAATCATCAAATGAGCACTGTATCTCCAGGGCGATCTTCATGACATCACATGCAGGTGTGGAGTCTAAAAGGCTCTAAAGAGGCTAAATACGGGTTGGCCTAACATCGCAATTAAAAATTCTCGAATAAAACTATCCTTATACGAACACATTTTAGCAGCTCGGGCGAACGTTCAACTCCTTATTAATTACAGCCAAACTGAAATTGCGAGAGGAAAGTGGATTTACGTCACCAACAAACAGTAGGTATGCGAAGTCATGAAAAGTCATGAAAGTAGTAAAATAATTATATAATCAGATCGTAATTTATATAAATTATGTAACGATCATATAAGGAGGCTCATACGAAGAACTAAACCAATAGGATCGTCAGATCCAAAAGGAGGCAGTGTTCGATATTCTTACTGAGAATGAATTCATAAGGGCAAGAGGTGAGTCAACGAAGTAACTCAGTGCAGGCAGGACTGAGATGGAAACGTTTTGAAATGCCCGTAAGGAATAAGAAATACGAGCTACGAACGACGTTAAATTGAATGTTCATTATAAATCATCACAATTCTATCCTGGTTGTAGTCAGCGTAAAATGGTGGTTCACGAGGAACTTGATTCACTCGTTCCCAGAAGTGTTAACGCAGTTCACAGTTCATTTAATTTGATTTCGTTGCCACGTTGGCTGTCTAATAATCCTGCTCGTTTAGAGATTTCTGGCTGATGTCTCGAGGATTTCATTTGTACTTTAACGGAATTAGCAACTCGAGATTCGAATGACGATCGAGTTTGGATTGAACGTGGTCGCAAAAAACTTGATTGACGTCTCTAAGACAAAACACTGATTTTGCGAATTATACGGCGATCACCAGCTCTAAAACAACCCCTGCATCGAGTTCATCAAGGTCAAAACTACCGATAGAAAGTATGGATGATATGAGGAACCGATGCCTTCTGTTCTATACCGATTTAAGGATAGCAATAAACCACCTATACAGATTTACTAGCAAATGAAGGTGACTTGGAGTCGCCGATCCGATCATTTACATCACGTCTGGTCAGCATTAATGGCAAGATGTAATCCGGACACATCCAGGGGCTACATTTCATACGATAGATATCCCATAATGCTAGGATTTCAGCCTCGCCTGTAATTGGAGGAGCGTCACGTGGAATTATAATATTATCATGGCAGGTCGGGTTACATTCTGTAACCCACACCAATGTGAGTAGCGTCTCATACGACATTGTGAACGAGTGAAAGCCATGCTTTTCATAGCTTATTTAGATGAAGTACCACAATCGATCGCGCCTCTCAAATATTTCTGTTGCACCCATAATCGCTAGTAGGCACTTCTTTCAGATAATATAAATACATTTTAAAAGGGGTACGCTCTGCCCTAAATTACAAGTAATCTTTAGTTACATTGCACGGTTAGTTCGATTGATGATAAGCGGAATTCTTCAGTACGTGAGCTAATTGAAATTGACGACCCGTGTTCCATATCAAGATTTTTATTTTGGGATCAAATGCGGTCGGAGTCGAATCGTTTCCCTTCTACTTCATTTCATTTTCACTGAAACCCCAATTTTCGTGGCTACCCTTTTCTCACCAACCCCCAACCGCCCACTGACGTCAAACTCCTAACTTTGTTAATAGCTCAGAGCGAGTGTTCTGAAGCGGGTCCCGCGAATTCAATTGGCGTCCGCTCCAATACGGTTTGCTAAATTTTCATCGAAGAAATCTCATATTTCAATTACAGATCACGCGGGGGAAGAAATAGTATCGGTACTTGTCAGATTATCAACACGAATAAAAGTGGCAGATCGTTAATAGAAATGGGGGGGGGGGGGGGGTGTCCATCAACCCTGATTCAACTGATTCGTCGACGAAGATGACCTGCGACGCCCGATTATGCTGCATCATTGAGTACTTTTTTTCTTTCTCTTCACATGACATTATGATTGAACTAATGAGACTATTCTTAAGAGTTGCTTTCCTATGAACAGCCATTGATTTTGATACTTTACACTCACACATGGTGTTATATAATAGAAGGTATATATTTAGGTGAAAATGAAAAGATTCCCTTCATGGTACTAACGAGGTTCTTTCGCGCCGGGGTAAAAACAAGGTGGCATCAGTATCAGTTAGCGTGCCTCGATGTAATCAGCGAATTCCTGAATACGGAAGAGAGTTAGGGTACTGTAAATATTTATCTTCATGCTCCTTGGACTAAACTAGGAAAATATCATCTTTTACAGGCGATAGCGGCATTAATCAAACTAGAGTAAGAGAAAAACGATACGCTCATTGCCTGAGGCTGAAGATTCCCGGTTGTTTTGAAGCCTATTTTCGGCAGCCAATTATTTCGGTTCCTCAGGAGGAAGACTAGCGCAAGGAATAGAAACTTACCTATAACAGGAGGAGGTTAATAGGTGCCTCGATGCCTACTTCCTTCTACGAGCATCAATCAGCCTTTTTCAACATCCTTCCCACAGATATTTTCTTCTTCTCCCTCACTATCACTCATTCAGAAGAAGCCTTTCTCCGAGTGACCCAAAACACACAGACCCGATTTCGCTGATATCAACAACTGGGCCGGGACCCCGAAAGAAATGGAATGGGAGAGCGAAAGTGGTCCTCAGGTAGATGAAGAAATTACCCTCTGGCATTTTAGGGCTTGGCCACCGTACACACTACGCTTCCTACTCATCACAATAACCATCTGGACAATGAAGAAACTCTATTGAGCTCAAGACAGCAATAAGACATTGACACAAAATGATCAGATAATAAAGACAAGAAATAATGGGTTTTATTCATTTTCGAAAAAGGTAAATGGGCATATGATGAGAAGATTGGTTGGGGGGAAAAAAGAAAATTAATCTGGACAACCTTATGCACCTTGAGATATCACAGGAGAGAATTACACTCCGTAGTTCCCATAATTGAACTCGTAACTTGAGTTTTAGTATCCAGTTGCCATTTTTTGTCATCATCCTGCTTTTTCCGGGAAATAGGTATATTTGGGATGGCCCTAATTTTGCAGATTTTCCTAGTCGAACGACATTTATTATCGCTTCAAATTAACAATTCAAATAATGTAAATTTTCACCTAATTTCACATTTATTAATTCAAAATAAGGGAACGCGAAAGGACCTAGATATGCTACCACGTAGTTGCCTGTACTTGGTATGTTATGCTTCCGCTTTTATTCAGTATCTAGGAACTCGAATGCTATTTCCGACTGACAAGATGCGATATGCAGGAGCAATATCCGGTAGGAGGGAAAAGGAGAGGGTGAATCTTGATTTACGACGTAAAACCTGATATTTCAAACAAACCATATGCACGTTCTAGTGTTTCTGAGAGTTTATGAATAATTTCCAAAGTACCAGTCCTATTTCACAGTAGTCACGACAGGCTCAAAATGGAATCACTTCGTGCTCAATTTTGGAACCTGTGGAACAGATTATAACAAGGCAGAAACGAGAATAAGAAGAAGGACCGATCTAAATTATACGGCAAAACTTTTGGAGTGATTCGACTCAACGGAACATTATAAGCAAAACATTATGCCCCTTCTTCTCGTTAAGCCCATCAAGAGTTTTGATTGAAATTAAACCTCGAAAGGAGAACGAGTTCAAAGAACATTATTCTCAATAAGGTTGTGACACTCCACCATCAAATTAATATTGAAGCTATCTCTGGGTAAGTAATCGATATAATTTTTCATTAAACTGAAGAAAATATCAAGAGGTTTCTACGAAGTCTCATAAAGAAAATTTCCAAGCAGTATATGAAGCCACGGTGGTGACGGTTGATACTTTGCGACTACTTCTGTCCAAGCCGATCAAACTTTAGTATTTAAGCAGTGACAGCTGACGAAAAAACACCGAATATAAAGGTGCTACTCAATGCTTAAAGGACATCAAATGCGTTTTTTATTCTTCAAATTCAGTCTCCACTTGTCGATGAATGTGTTTGATGTATTCGCTCTACGTCCTACAATATTGTTTTTCGACGGTCGATCATGCGGTATTCACCAAACAGTTTTAAACATCCAAGCCTCGTGAAAAGTAAGGGGGGAGGGGGGCTTTTCCATCAACAACTCTCAACCCTTCGTGAAAGGCGGATAATGACACCGCCCAATCTCCACAACCGCGAGAGTCCTTACTTACGCCCTCATTCTCTCTCTCTCATTTCGTCGGGCCGAGGACTTTAATGCCTTTTAGTCTGAAGTAAATTAGTCTGTTTCGACCCTTTATTTGTAACCCGATGAGAGGATTTTTCGATGTGGAACGTCAGATAATTTTCCAACCGAGGGTGGAAACCACCCTGTGAAGTTTCAACTAATCACCGATCGACGACAAAACTTCATCACACCGATTAACGATTTTTACGAAAATATTTGAAGAGAATGTTGGTTCAAAAATCAACTTGCATCCAAGAACATTGTGAGCAGGAAGTACGTTTCAACTCCCTTCAATACTTCACAGCGACATAAACTCTGCGGACCAGCGAAAATAGTGTCCTCATACACAACTAGGCACTTAAATATCAACCTTTTTCTGGATGGAAGAACATTTTGGTATTTGAATTTACACGCTCTGAATCTCGAAGAACCTGGGGTATAAAGGTGCATTATTCCTATGAGAATATTAATCCAACAACAGTGCTCTAAAAAAATGGAAAATATTATTTTCATTTGACGTTCCTGAACCTTCTGAGCTTTCTCCATCTATCGACGCCCAATTGAAGCACACTCAATACATAATGTTGATCCCATTCAGTTCAAATTTACAGGCGTGATAAGGGTCTACAAGTAGATGGTCAAATTGCTAAATGATTGAATGAACGGGAAGCTTTGAGCGAGCGTAAACGAAAAATCGTTCGAGTTTGACTCACGTTCAAACAGCCTCAGTCGGCTCATTGGTACTTGGTATTTCGCAATCAAAGCCTTGGTTCGGAGATCACCTACGAATTTGATCATTATTGGATCATCGGTTTGTTCGTTTCGTGCGCCTAAGTCTTAGCTGGAAGCATGACGACATGAAATTTCGTTCAAACCTTAGGAGGTGATACAGGACAGGTAGTAGAAATGAATGCACAACAACTACACTCAGCAGATAAGCGGGCACGATGAAACTTCTGGGCCATGGCAGTGTACTTTATTCTGACCTCGAATATGTAAATCCGACCTCTCAAATTCGATTCGATCAATATTAGTAGTTCACGAAAACCATTCCACTCGATTTGTCCGCAGGGCAAGTCTTGAGTAATCCATGTCTAATATTTTACCTACACATAAGCATCAGAGGTGGGAGTTCGCCTCAAAATTCGTCCAGACGGTCTCGGCAATTTTAGTTCTACATTTGGAAGAGAAAAATAGAAAGCAAAACCGCCTCGAGACGTGATTCTTTAGTCAGCATACAATGCGGGTATAATCTTGCAAACGAAATCTCCCAAAGCACATCGACCGACAGAAACCATGTTCGGCAGGTATGGATGAGCAACAAAGCTGTGTGAGGTCCTTCCGCTTCCCAAGGGGCACTTGAGGCGTCAAGGGAATCATGAAGAGACCACTCAAACGTACCTGCTGAGGCAAGCTAATGTTGAGTCTCCGCACGTGTCGCCCCCAGGTCAACAATCAACAAGAGCAATATTGATTGACCGGACTCATTATGAGTACTTGGCCAGAAGGCGCATCAGAGCGAGTTTTGCGAGGTCTGATATCCCAGTCACACCAAGAATATGACGTAAACGTAATAGCAATGTGACCAAGATAGGATCGGTAGGTGGTACTGAATCCAACGGGGCTTGAGAAAGATATGAACGGTGACGTTCTAAGAGTACAAGAACGAGAGTACAACCTCAATTCAGCATAAGGACGTGAAATAACGCAGCTATATCATAAAGTACCCTAATTGTACCTAAACCAAAATTTAAGAGGTGTTGCGCGCTTGATGTTACAACAAAAATCAAGTAAAATAAGTTCGAAAATTGAATAATTACCATCCATGTCCTATGTCCGTTTCCAAAATGTGTTGAAAACAAGCCAGTTTGAGCATTAAACATGCACCATTCTGACGATGCGGACAAATTTACCACTCTTATCGATTTGATGGAGAAGCTACAGTTTGAATGCGAAAAAACCTCCACCGACACACATAGTATGTTGATTTAAAGTTTCTGAAAATACTGTGTTTTCAAAAACTTGCTCGAGACAGCAAGTTATAGAAAAAAGAGCAGATTTTAGTCAGCTTTTGTATGGTTGCAGTTTACTATTTCAAGAACAGAAAAAATTTACTGCATGGACGCTACGTCAACTTGAAAATACGACTATTCATCATCAAAAACGATGTCGTAAGAGTTTGACGTATCTTGACTCACACGTACACACAGTATTTTTCTAGAACTCAATGACTCGAGCAAGTTTTTGGAAACGCAGTATTTTTGGGATACGTCAGATGCGTCAATAAAACGAACCGTCCGTCGTCCTTGCATGTTGAATCCCCCAGAATGCGGGCGAAATTTTTTTCGATGCTGTTTGAATTGAAAGGCAACAAGATTGTGAAATGGCATACAATTGTACCAGAATTGCGAGTTATTATGTATATTATTAACCATTTTCACCACTATTCGTATGAACAACAAAAACTGGAAACAGAACTATAAATAAATATTTGTCATTGGCAAACTGGAATAGGTTATGAGCTCGAATGGCCAACCATTTTGAAATAATGTGTAAAATGAAACATCAGAATCTCCGCTAGGAAAAAAAGAAATTTGATGAAAAATCCCAAATTGTGGTCCAATGTTTAATGTCATGTACCAAGCGTAAAAAAACGTAGGTTATGATGTGTAATTATTTTTTTGTTTTTTAATATACATTTTTTTATGATTTTTTCTGTTTTTCTAATAAATCCTATATTGGTCGCGGGAATGAGGTGTTGTAGGGTGAAAGAGGCAGTTTTTACCCAATTCTTGTGGTTTTCCAAGGTAAAAATACCCGGAATCATTCTAATTCAGCAGGCAATCGACCCCCCCCCCCCTCCCGGTCTACCTAGAAAATTGCAACTAAGTAGGCGTATTAAAGCGTACAAAATTGAATTTAGCAGTAAATAATTTTAATTGCAATTGTATATAATAGTCGTAGAAAAAAGAGAGTAGGGGTGTTTTAATTAGGTAATCGGTACGATCGTAATTGGACGAGTACGTGTACGCGATAGTACGGGAGATGGAGAGAAAAAAAGGGGGCGTTGGCGATGGAAGGGGGTGCGTGGTCTCGAGGGTAGAGGGTGGTGTTGCAGGAGAGGGGGGGGGGGGCTACGGCGCGGGGCGGGGTTATACTAACCCGCAATCTTCCTCTCCCTCAACCGCCTCCAAAATTGTTCGGCTTTTCTCATCGGCCATCCCGACTCGACTTTGGCACTGAAACTCCGGAAAAACTTGTACTCCCGCGGTGCCTCCGCCATAGCGGGCCTTTCGAGTTCGAGTGGTCGTTCCGCCCGCCAAACTACGACTGCCGCCACCCGGCTCGGTTTCAGGACGGGGGGCGGGCATGGGTCGCACTCCAGCAAGGCCGTCGACACAGCAGGCCTCCACCAAGAGACGTCACAGGATCGTAGATTGAAACGCATCGGGCCCTGAATCCATTTTGTCAGGAGGGCGAACGAACTGACGCTTCTGTATGCCCTTCCTTACAGACAAAACCCCAGATGACGAGCAGCTTAAAGTGGACTTTCCTTCACGCATCTGGTCGCAGCGGCTGCTGTCTTTCCTGGAGCAGTTGCGGAGGTCACTGTTGGACCGCAGCTGCAGCTGGACTGCTCAAGGGATTAAACCATGCTAGGGCAGCGATATGCAAACCCACATCGATCGCTTCAGCTTCCTCATTTTGATTTTGATGACTTCTCTCAATATGACGGCCATCATGACTTTTGGCGGACAATTGGCGGGAATGGTACTCTATAACTGCCGGGTTTTGGAGATCCTCTTCAACGAGCAAAGCAACAACATCGACCTAGCTGAAATTTAGCGGAAAAAAGTCCGAAACTTGAAACACTTCGCTTCACTGTTTCTGAGATCTATCTCTCAAACATGAAAAGTACCTTCTGTGCTTCGCAATCCAAATAAACTACCTGGTTCCCGCCTCATTCCTGCCAAAATCATCCTCTTCCATGACCCCAAAGCCAACAACAGACTTTCCTCAACATTCTGAATACTACTGAACGCTAGAGCCGCACGTATGTAGAAAAACCATATCAATCGATACCTCTAAACCTCTAATTCATGAGACTGAATTTTTCCAGTACAAGATGCTACGAACGACTGAAATAACCACTCCGTAAATAGAGAAGTTGATCAATCAATCCTGTTGTACTGCAAATCCAATTATGACCTCGGGATCCCCAGAGGCAACAAACCGAGGGAATGAGCACTTCTACGGACACCAATACTCGTATGTAGGTCGAATATACGCTTAATAGAAATCAATCCGACTGGTTCATGTTGAGGTTGGGACCAACGAGCATGAATATTTGTGTACATTTTGCTTCATATTACATCTCCAACATGACACTCCACGGTGCACAATATTCAAGAAAGCTGGCGCCTTTCTACAATTTTTGTTTAGAATGAGGCAATTACGTTTTTTATTTTTCTCTATTAGTATACAGACATTAAAGCCGTTACTTGAGACCTATTCGAAGCTAATTTTAATGCAATAACAGAAGAAACACGTGCATTCTATGCTTCTGAGACGTTCATTATAGAACCTAACCTGATACGGTTGCATTGACCAGAAAATGGTTACGATAGCTTTTAGTGGCAATACCGCCTGAGGGATTACAAATCGAGATCATAAGAGTGATTGGGAAACTATGTTTGGCTGCAAGTGAGGTAATTCAATTAAAAGATCGCATCCGAAGGCCTTAGATTCAGTCGCCGTTGCCAGGACTTTGCTCGGCGTTCTCCTCATCTGAGCGCATACGCAACAAGTCCTCACCCCCGTTCCACCCCCTTCTTTTGTTGGGCTCCTGAACTTTTAATCACAGTTGTCAACATTCATTACCCGCATAATAACTTCTTTAAAGTACCCCCACCCCACACGACACCGCGTTCCTTAGGTGACACTCAAAATGATTTTTATCAAACCAAGGGTCGATAATGAGAACGTCCAAAAAACCTGGGATTTTTTGCCTTTTTTCCTTTCTTCACTTTAGGACTTTTACAACGGAAGTCTCGAGATTTATCGCAGCGACGAAAAATGTTCACGAGTGTGAGAAAACAATTTCAGAAAAGAAGTTACTTATGTCGCACTTGTTCTACTTGAACAATGCTTTCCCTATGAGTCTATGGTCAGAAATATTTTGGAGAGGAAAACAGTGAATTGGCTACCAAACAAGAGCGCAGACCACAAAATAATCACCAAGTAATTCCAATCAATACAACGTTGAAACTCATTCTAACGTCAGACAGGTGATTCTACAAACGAGCATGGTTTTGGTTTTTACCGTCACTTTACATCCATTTACTCTTGATTCACGTTTGTTTTCACTACTTATGAATAAAACAGCAGGAAAAGTGTTCAAAATCACAATTTCCACTCTTGAATTTTACCTATCAGAACCTCCCGAACAAAAGGAGGTGTGGCTGAGTTCGTTTGTCAGCACGGACTCCCTTAATACAGTGATTTAATGTCCACAATTTAGGTCACGTTTTCAAGAATGACCCGGGTAGGGATAAGGAATAAAGAATATTTTAGGAAGATTGAATTACAGGGAGGCTCTTCGCTAGCGCCTATACCGAATCTTTCGAGTTTGAATACGTCATGATCTGTTTCATTAAATTGACGCTTTGATGACCTCCCTTAAAAATTGCCTCATATTAAATCAAAGGTCAGACTTAGGCATCGCTTGCTTGAAAATCTCTCCATATCGTTCTTGTATTTATATACTAATGCGGTAGACATTCACTTTCTTCGGAAATCAACCAACACGAATGCAGGAATAAATTACTCGTGTTACACACTACGCTAGGTACATTACGCGTGACACATTATAAAGGGCGTAAGGAAGTTTCTTTGATAGAACAATTCGTTCAGACCAGCCTTTTCTGAGCTCGATAGAGCGATGGCACAAATAATTTGTAAGCGACCGGCGTTTATGATAATGAATCAATAAAAATGTTAAACACCCGAAACGAGGCTCCACTTAAAATAGGAGAAAGTTATCTAGCCTGTAATACTCATGTGTTATCAAGGGAACGCCCGACCAAATTCGACGGAACTAGTTTTCACGCTCAAAAACCAGCCTCGAAACGTAAATGATTTCTCATCTCAAATAGGTATCGGGAACTAACATTGATTGATGTGACCATGGCGAGAACGATCGGCCGGTTGATGAAAATGTCAGATGAGTTACGTCAGTCGCAGGAGGGAAGCTGTGGAATGAGTTTGGTGACCCAGGAAAATATGAGAGTCACGGGAGAGAAATGACGACGGGGTTGTTCTCGAGTAAACCAAGAGTGATGTCACCAAAGTACGTGCACTACCGACAGTGATCCTTCATAATGTCTAGATTAATAACCAAGAAGGAACTAGGAACCACAGATTCCGAGGGGATCCAATTGTAGTCGGGTGCCGAAATTCGTGGCACAAGCTTGTTTATTCTATTTAATTTTTCTAGTTGCTAGCACTACCTTTGTGCATCCATTAGGTTGCGTTTTATTTTTTACTGAAGTAATTGAGACACTCAGAACAATATGGTGAATCATTAAAACTTCTCAGCATTTCACTCTCTTTATTGTAGCCCCCAAAAAGTATTGTTCATTAAACTAAAGTCCTTCAAGCAGGATTACAACCAGACAGGGCGGAATATAGAATAAAGCTTGCGTGACAGATATTTTTTAGAGAACATCGTTTTCAATCTGAAGCTAAATCGTATTAATCCATCGCTCTCGCACATTTTCGAATATTGGATCGATGATGAATAAATCTAAGTGGTGTACACTGTCATGGAATTCATCGAAACCCGTAACATTTTCGAGGGATGGAAAGGAAGAACTGTTATAGGTGTACCTGGGAGCAAAGCAATATTAGAAACTCACGGCCCGAAACGTGGGTGTCGTCTGAACACGTATTCTATATTTCACCCATTCTTCATTCCTGTTATTATAGGAAAGTAGAAAATATCACAACTGAAGAAGTTTTATGAAACCGTACAACCTTTCTGAATGAGAACATTGATGGTCAACCCCGACGTGATAAAGAATACAAGTTTATTTTCCACCACAGATCCTCAAAGCCACTTTTCTCTATGAATGGTGGGTTGAACTTACAAGGCGTAAAATGATTTCTGCCTGTGCCGTTTGGTGGATGGAGAACCCTCTGAATGGGGACAACGGACTGATAAAACTGATAAGACTGAATCACAATAAGGCAAGGCCAAGTTTTGCTGGCAGTATGAAAGCAGAACGATTGAACTATACCAAACCTGTATATAATTTATTTTTTATGGGGAGGGGGGGGGAGGATTTACGCTAATATATTGCACATAAAAACAATTTGCGAATCATGACTATCACGATATTCGTAACAACTTCCAACCAGATGACTGATGCACGTATCCTCACTCTTCTAGGTTTCACTTTTCAATTGAGCTCGAACAAGATTTTTCAATTTTACGGTTGTGTCGGTAACTGCAGGTCAAAACACGAAGTCAACGCTGTAAATTTTCACAGTTTGTTGATCTCTTCATTTTTTAATGTTAAAAAATACTGATAATCCAATAGAATTTGAGGCCAATGAAAAGATAGGCTAGTAAGGGATTCACCAGATGAGGCCTCAAGATGCAGTTGTTATTTAAGCGTTAGGTTCAACTCGAAGGAGAAAAACGCAACTTGTTCGAGGGACATTGTGAAGTATATGCGTGCATCGGAGGCTTCTGGGGGCCCTGCTTGAGCAACAGGCTCGTCCCTGTCCACCCCATATTAGGATCCCGGCACCCCCCCCCAACCCCCGCCTCGTCCCGGTTGAAGAACCGATTCTTCGAGAAAAAGAAACCAACTTCTAAGTCGAGCCGGACTTCACCATCTGTCTCTCGTCTTCTTTCGACCCCTCGGAGAATTCCCCAGGGCGTTCAATTCCTCCAAAGCTCATCTGGAGTTCTCGATGACATTAATATCTTGTCAGACATCCGCCCGTTGTATAGGATCCGACCAGGGAACCAGGAACCCGGTTGTACGAAACTGCCAGATGTTCACGTTATGTATAACTCGTTCATCCCGAGATATAGCGCACGAATAATATTAAAACCAGGATGACGAAGCATAATGCCTCGCCAGCATCGTAGTTAATCGCGTCCATGAGGACTATGAAGACTCAAGTCCAACACGATCTAAAACACGGCGGGACGTCAATTTGTACCGACGGTCTGGACTGCAGATAGTCCATATATGTACCCAACCTTTATTTTAAAAAATCAAAAATAAATAAAGAGAGAGGGGAAAATATTGAAAGATTCTTACCAGAGAGTTGTTTTTCGGATTGAGATCTGGGCTTCCCTCGATTCTGGAAGAAATCATGGACACATCGTCAAATATTTAGCATTAACTGTGATGAAAATAAAAATTTATTGATTCAATAAAGGCGAACGATTCACTGAATGCTATAGGCCAATCAGCTACCATCAACCATTCCAATTCTGCTTGGACCCCTAGAAACAACCTTAGTGGTAATGTGACGCCATGATGCCTCACAAGAGCTGAAGGATAAGCATATCAAGCAACTCGTAAACTCTTTTTTGATTTGCCAAAGCCAGGTTAACTTTCAGCTGAGTATTCTATGAGACCCTGAAAGAAGCTGCCATGACTATTGAGTCGGAACTACAGATAGATATTCCTGTCACATATTCATGTATAGGTAACCCACTAACTTTAATAATCTGTTTATAGACAAATTAATACTCGTGCTACACGAGAAGAAATTAACTGATTCGATTATAGATCAAATGATATTGCTGCATGGCTGCAGAAGGAAGCAGATGGCGACCAACTTCAACCCTTAGCCGGTTGAATCCAAATTCAATCCATGCTTCTCAGCTACATTGGAAACTTCACATCATGCTTTACATCAGACATTTTCTTCTACTTTGATTACTTTTTGAGTTATTAGGTCAAGTAGTATCTAGTCCTCGCGAAATAGACTTATCTTTTTAATAACGATCTTAAGCACCAAATGTTGCTGAGAATCAGATTCCGGCCTCATATTACCAAAGCACCAACCTACAACAAATTGAAGATTTCAAGTTTTCTATCACTATACTCACTGGTGGAGCCTTAAAAAAATATTGAGGGTCATGGGTCGTTAATGAGTTCAAAAACGGTCTGGGGAGCGTTTTCATTTCGTAGCGACAAGGCCATTTAACCGAGTATTCCCATATATTGCGATGGCGAAATCATTCGGTTGTGAGAAGATGGGTTTTTCATGAAAACCCTCGATTGCTCTCGTTAACAAATTGAGATAGCGTCATACAAAAAAATGGGCATGAAAGTAGCAGACTCTGACAAAATGAATTCTCTGAACAATTGCATCATTTTGCGACACAATTCAGAATGAAATGCGCGCTGGTCTGTCCGAAACGCGATGAAATATGCTGTCGGCAAGAGGAGAAGAAAACGATTTCCAGAACCAATTCATATACCCTACCTTTCTACCTACTGATTTGAGATGAGGTCTATACACCGTGAACGCGGTATCACAGGAGCATGGGAGAGATTTCGGGAAAATATGTACTGACGGCGCTCTAGGCACCCCACCAGATATCATCGATGCATCGTGAATTACTAACAATATGGGGAATGATCGCATTTTGAATGGAAGGTGTGAGTGATGTAGTGATGAGTTTAGAATACAGTTTTTCCAGGTTATCATCAGCTACAAGAGCCATTGAAAGGTGGTTAATGAGATGAATTTTTCGCTGGATGAAGTTTTGAGTTAAGAATAATCTGTTTACAAAATAGATATAAATCAAACAAATTCTTTGTTTGGTGCACTGATAAGAGCTGCCTACCTTGGGGAGTGGAAGAGTTGACGATCGATTGTGGTTGAGCAGTGGAGCTGACGACGACTTGGAGGTGGCTAGCTCCTGCTGAGGAGAATCTGGAGCTGCACCGGATTCTGAAGATGGCGAAGGAAAACTGGAACCAGAGCACGACGACGGCGGACCGAGTTGCAACGTCGTCGGTCGGACAGCAGGTTGTGTGTGGTCACCGATAAGGTCAGGCTCGGAAGACGATTCGGCCAATTGGCTTTGACGACGGACCCAAGGGTCGACACGAGTTCCGCTAAAGGCAATGGTTTGATCTTTGGTGCTTTGTCGTCGCCGAAGGCGCTCCCACGTTTCCTTCCTCCGACATTTTTGACAACCTGCAATGTTTTGAAATAAAATTACAAACCTCTTCAACAAAAATATTTTTACAATCAGTATTCTTGTGAATGCAAAGGAAATCCGAATGAAGTAAAAAAAATATATATTAAAAAAAATGCATTCATGAACGTCTCTCAGATAATTTACTAGCGATAAAAAAAAAGGCGCAAGAAATGGACATGCAGTTTTAACACTCACTTTTGGGAGAAGTAGCAGGAGGTGGTGGTGTTGACGAGGTCTCTTCCTTAAGCGAGTCCCCCGAGCTGTCCGGATGTGGTGAAGAGCTCGATGTGGAATCCTCTTCGGGCAAAGATGACGAATCGGAGAGCCACGTAAAACTCGAGCTTCGAGAGACGGCAGGGGATGTTTGAGCAGCGCAATCCTGACAATAAGTTATCACATTGATATTTTGGGCAATATCACAAAGTCAAAAATGCTGAAGGTGGTGAATAAGATGTGGTAATAGGATTGTTCATATTACATCCTAGCCGGGTTCTCTGGTCGGCTCATAATATTATTCGAAAGCGCGAGATAGAAACTCACGTAATAAGTGATGGATGGTTGATCGAGGACTTCAGCGGATCTTTCAAGCCCGCTGTCCGCCTCGTCATCTTGTAAGTGGCTGAAATTTGGCGAACTCCCACCGCTCGAACCTTCTTCGGCGTGAATCGTTTTATCGTTCATGAGTGCGCTGAGTTCTTGAGCAATGACTCGATCGAATTCAGACCACGAAGCGAGCACGTTTTCCGTCCAAGACGAGATTCGACGGCCCGACGGCGTTTCCGCGATCTCTTTCCCGTTCTTGGCGGGCTGCTGGGCTTCCGTCCATTTGTCGAACACTTCGCCGATCTCCTCCTGAAACATTGAAATAGCCAAAGTTGAAGAGATTTCGTCAAAAGAAATGTAAGCCTTGCCTCAGCTCATTTCTTGGCAGAATGCCAAATTTAAACAGCGACATTGTGATACGGCAGCTGGTCTACCTGTGTAACTAACAGTAGAACTGGATTTGATGACGTTGTTGAAACAAGCATTTGTTGCCGTTGTTCATAACCTCAGTCCCTCAGTTTTGGCCGAATTCTGCTACGCATGCATGGCCCAACCTAAACCTGGACACCGTCAACGACTTGAAGGGCGGATTTTTCACAAATCTTAGGAAATCATTAAGAAATGCAATGCCTCCAAACTCAGAAGATTTAAATGATAAAAGGCCAATAGCAAACAGAGAATAGTGGCAATTTTTATTGTTGAGTCAGAACAGCGTTGAACCTCGCATACGAGCATGATTGGACAAATTCTCTAGACTTAAACCGAGGGTTTTTTTTCCAATAGGGTCGGAGGCGCGACATTTATTGGCCCGCGTAAGAAGAAAATGTTGACTCAGCAAGTCTTGACCATTCGAAGGACCTCGTCCTCATCATATACCAAGAGACGAGAGACGTGAACGAACTCCAGTCCCACTCAACCAACGGTAGTCAGTTCCGAACGGAACGGATAGACCATAAAATGCCGAGTACAACCAAATGGACGCACTGTGAATCCTAACCAATGCAATTAATGCAACAAATACGAGTGCATGAAGTCCCACAGCAGAATGAAAGTTGAGAAGATAATTTCTCCACTAACATCAGGATGGCAGGTAGGACCTACAGGACCCTGAAAATCGTTGACGACCCATGTTTATCATGTGTACATCATAGGACAATGTACCAAGTCTTCACTAAAAAATGTGCATCCCCAGAAAAAAATTACAGGAGGGTTTGAGAGGGGTGGCTAAATTTGAAAAAAGGTGTGGGACTGCGCTAAAAGGATCAAAAATATTGACAAGAGGGGGCTGCAAAACAAACATGACCAAACATGGGACTCTATAGAAGGGAATGAACACATATCAATGAGGATGATCGATACATAGAAAAGTTGAATAAAGGTGATGAAGAAGCCGTGGTTTCGTGAGCGTGATTCAATATTAATTTTGTTTTCAAACCCTTATCGTTCACTATTCTGAGTTATTTTTTATCGTATCCTCATTCGGTGTCAGCCAATTTGTCGGAACCCGTTTGATGGAGAGTAAGGGGATCCAAATTTTGGTGAAAATTATACCTCACACACGTGGGCCCCTGAGAGCCCTCGGACTAATGGCACGACTCTGCTGCAAACCTAACGTAGAGAGGTAATCGATAGGAAAGGTGTCTTTACTGCGGAGAACCTGCCTCTCACCATTTAGGTTGGATCTCCAGAGATCGGCTGACTGAGTGCTCTGCTCTTTTCCCGCGTTTTCTATGGCTCACTGTTCTCTCAAAGGTGTTTGATTAATGAAGAGCTCGCGGTCCGTTGAAGGCAAAAACTGCTCTAGTGTGAAAAATGGGTTTTCCGAGGAAAGGTTTACCCGCTTATTTTCCCTTTATCTCGTTAACCTCTATTTCCATCGTGAACTCCCGGACATCTCACTTTTTTCCTCACTCCGTCTTCTACAACAACACGAAAAAACTTGATAGTATTCATCGGAGCCTAATAAGAGGCGAGTGTTGGAATAACATTTTAGAAAAGCCAAAACTATAGCTATGCAAGGTCGCATCAACCTATCAACCTAAATGACTTGACGAGCATTGACTGTCGTTTGAGAACGCAAGGGCGTAGGTTTGGAAAAGTTGAAGAAAAAAATGAAAACAGTAAGTTTGTTTGCTCACCACTGTATCAATAACGGATTTCGATTTAAGTACTAGCGTTACTATATTATACGTAGTACTCTATTTCTTTTGAGATTATCATGATTCCGGTCATCGACGCATGCTCAATGACATTGGTAAGTTTCAATCGATTTGAAAGAGTGTTCAACTTGAGTTTAATCACGAAATGGCCCAATCCGCTGTGGAAAAGTTGGAGAACTTTCGTTGTTGGCGTGATCCAAACCAACAAGTGAGGGCTGTAAAGTAACAATGGCTCAGACAAAAGCGCAACGGTTTAGCGAAATGAAAGAAGGATTAGCGCCACGAGTCGGGACTGGTATAATAGTTACGTAGAATAATAGGCCAAGTCGTACAACTCAGCAGGCAGCAGAACCAAACAACGTTATTGAAAAAGATCCGGACTTCAAAAGGTGATCGGCCCTGACACACAAATACCATCTACTTCCACGCTTTCCAACCCCCACTGACTTTTGCAACAGGTAGCTACGATTGTATTTATGTGGTCGTTATCTAAGATTGATCCCTTCTACGCTCCATAATGGCAAACGGTACATTTTCTTAATAGACACACCTACTTTCATCTCAGTATTGCGATGTTGAAAAACTCTCCGGTCAACCGAAAAACCTTCCGATCACAGAAATCACATAATTTATCTTTATTTCAGTGACCATCTTACAGGTACAGTTTTGGTGCAGTTCTTAGTGAAAGGAAAACCAAATGCCAAAAAATTATTCCACAATAGTTCCTAATTCTGAACAGTTCTCGATCTTGTGGGAGAACGCGTTCACATACCTACGAGAGTGATTTCGAGCGATTGAGCAGAAAAATTAAGTTGCTAGGGCCAAAAAAGTCACTACCCGAAATTTAGGATTTTTCGATAAATTCTGATAGCCTAAAACGGCAGGCGGTGGAAAGACATTGTGGTGGACAAGTGATGATCTAGATACCTTAACAATAAACATTCGGAAAAATCGGAGAGATTGATCATTGGCATGAAAATGCGGGTTTGTTAACAAGCATTAACAAATTAATAAGAAAATGCGACAGCTACAGGCACCCATTTCTAGTAAATTCTTAACAACCAAGTGGCCAAAACTTCTTCTCAGCCTAAGCCAGTCAACGATTCCCCAGTCCCCGATCTTGCAAGTTCCAGATTCCTTGGTGAAAGAGTTCAGCGACCGAGAAAATTCACCATTTCGAGTCAGATTGTGCTATTCCATCTTTTTTGCGTGTTTTACCATCCGAGAGAACAACGACCTCGGTTCATGCTATCTAGTGAGGGCAATAAAAATAAACAGCAATTCTAAATGTAGAGAGCCATTTCCACTAATTTTTTTCTACAGGCCGCCGCTGAAAAAGAGAAACACGTTCTATTTGTTTAGATGAAGAGGGAGTGGAGGAAAAATGCAGTGGGTACGTGGCTCTAGAGCACAGTAAAATGTTGACAAACTGAATGGGACAATTACTATTCGTGAAGGTACGCCCAGCGGGATCGCAGTCTCCAACAACTCTTAACTTCGTGTTATAGCACAAGGCATCAGTTCATAGTCTTAACATTTCCTATTGTCGATCCGAATAAATAAGATTTCACAAAATTAGATGGATTTGGTGGAAGAACATTCTCATTCGGTGTACGCTATTTTATCTGGGCCTCAAAAATGTCCCATTTCAACAGCCTTTACAGGCTCGGACAGTGGACGTCGGTCGTACATCAGAATTTGGAATTTACGCATTCAAAAAACGTAAGAAGTATTGAACGAACGAGGACTTTTTTCTATAAGAACAGAAGGCCTTAATATTACAATGATAATATAAACCAAAATTATGGAACGGGACCCACCTGGTCAATAATAAGAATTCTAAATTCAGACGAAAGCTATTTTTCACACTTTCTCTTAATCAATCAACTCACCCCTCATGACAATTTCATCGTGGTAATATATATTGCTTGCTAAATATATTGTTTCAAACAAATACAGGAATCCACCAGAAAATGTCAGATTAACCATGCCGTAAAACGCGGAATATATTGTAACTTAAAAAAGGGCGGTACTAAAGTAATGATAGTCGAGCCCGTATATAACTAAGAACTCATCAGATGATAGCACGAATTGGCTGTTTGGGGCCCTAGCCTATTTGAACCGCCTTGATGAAATTCGGTCTCTTCCTCGTACCCTCTCGGAGGCGTAATGAAATATTACAGAGGAGCCTATCAACCTAACTACGTAACTACCTAACACTCGACTAGAGTTCGGAAATGATTAATTAAATTATACCTCCTTAGGTCCTTTACGAAACGCACATTTGCAACGTTATGAACCGAGTATACTGCAGCATATAACCGTACATTCGGGGTCTTGACGGCCACGCATGAAAACACGGGATTGGGATACGTAGCAGCGTAGTCATTGAGCTTTTTCAAACTTCGGAGAGGGTACCAGTGGATTCAGGGGTGTTCTGTCCCTGTTCAATAGAAGAGGACCGGGTTGCATGATGGACTCAATGAACTAGGGCTCCCGAGAGCAAGGAACGAGGAGAGGGGGAAAACGAGGCGAATGCTATGCAGAGATAAACAGTCCTATTGTTTTCAACGACCAGTTTTCTCCTGCTCACAACTCGTCGTTTCCCACCGACCGTTTTCAATTCAAAAGCTCGAGCCACCTCCGATATTTTTGCGAAATATTCATAATTTAAATGTCGTTAAGGTGGGCTGTATTGTTCTCGGAGGTATTATACTCACCGCTCAGAATGGACTCCACACGTGTTGGGACCTATACCAAAATCCAACGACGTTCGAATAGGATTCGAACGAGGTGTGCATGCCGTTCACAGAAACGCGCTACGTCTCGAACATAAATACTTCCATAGAATTCCCTACCAAGAGAGGGAAACTAACAACATGATAAGAACGTAAACACTTGATTTTATTGAACCCAGCTCTATCAACCAAGTCTTCTACAGGCAGTAAACACCTTCATATGAGATTCTAGCCAATTGTTGGTAACATATTACACATACAGAAGGAAAACGGACCCAGTTGAAGATTATACTCGCAATAATCGAACCACAACTACAGAACGGATCGCTGACAAGCGAACTGGAACGTTCCTTCACCTCTTCGCCCCTCATGGGAAACTTGAAGGGAAGTTAGGGCCTTCCTGTACAGAACAGAAAAGCCACTAAGTCTCTTCAACGTCGGTAAGCTATCCGTGCAAGTTTCGTTATAATCGGTCACTTCTCGACAAAATTTAGGAGGAGCTTCATACCTGGGCAGACAAGCCTTGTCTCTATCAATATTTAGGACCAGTTGAAACACACGGAAGCAGATCGATTTTTTGAAGAAAACATTGCTGGAGTATAACTCCACCTTTCACTTTTAGAGGCTGATGAAAAATCTGTATCAATCAATAACGTTGGTCCATTCTACAGGGAGAGAAGAGAGCAGAAAAGTTATAAATTCTTCCAGGCCCCGTAATATGTGATGTCACATTCTCGTTGTTTATATCAGAAATTCATCACTTTGACATTGAGCATCCATCATTGCAGAGCTGGGAATGTTCGATTAACTGAGAAGAATTCCCACAAAACCGCTCCTTTAGTCCTTGAAATGTTGTTCAGTAAGTTCAGAGTACTTGTTGAGCACGAAATGAACGCTATGATCGATGATGTTATTTTTGCATCGACGCTGCACTCGGATATTTTTAGTATTCAGACTCAGGCACTGATAACACGTCAGATAGGAATTCATTCGAGGAAAATTAATTAGAATTTAGTTAATCGAGAAGCGCGTGGGCTAATGCCTTGGCCAAACCTGTTCCCGCGTCTGGAGTTCCCCTACCGATAGCCATGTTTAGTGATTCACATTGGTGATCCCGAATGGAGAACCACGAAGATGTGAGTTTGCATTCTAATAAATGGTGATCAACAAGAAAATCATACATGTGCGTCATTCGCCGAAGAACGTTTAGAGGAAATTTCAACGAGCTGTCACAAAAGGAAGTTCAGTGTGAAATTGGAAAATGGAAAACCCTGCTAACCGCAGAATAATGAGCTTTCGTGAGAAACCGTGTGGGATTGACATAAACGGAACGGACCAAGCGCAACGGAAGCTATGCTAGCCTCCTACATGCACTGGCTCGAACAAAGCCTACGTGCGCCCATGATGAATGATATGCGATTATCATTTTCCACGCAATAAAAACCCCACCTAAATTCCTCGATAAATGTAGAGTTCCATAAATAATAACACTGGCCGAGTTCAGAGGGGGGAAGAACCCGAAAACACGAGTAAATGATGATCTTGAAATGAGATCCTAATTCGGATTTCATAATTCGGAAATGAATATATTAATCTTACATCAGAGGGAAGAGGAGTGCCAAAAGCGGTAAAAACGACAAAGGAGCTGATCCGACCAAACATGGATGATTTATTAGGTCATGTCATTTTACGAGTAAGTTACTGTATTTTAGTGTTATGAATCGTATTGGCGAAAACATGTGTCGAACTGGTTGAGATTGAAGTTTTGCCCAGAATATTAATCATTAAGAACAAAAACTGTTGGATTTTCACAGCTGAAGAAGCAAAATGAATGCGGTTCGTCACATGTGGCACTCCCCCACCGTTGTCATTCCTTCCCCATCTTTATCATCTTCAGGTTATGTTCTCCGTTCAGAAGAAACAAAATTCACAATTGAAAATATCAAGACTAAACGAAATTATGAGGATGAAACAAATTGGAGAGAGCGGTCCGTAATTACGTGAACAGGGACATTATAGCCATCTAGTGCACTTACTTTTTGATCAAACGATTCAGTAACAGTGACGAAATCCAGGATACGCTGATGCTAAAAACAATTCTGAATGGGAGAAAAACGAGCTGCAACGTCGCGAGCGGGAGCGACCGTATCGGAAAGGAAGCGCGAGGTGAACTAGTTAGAAGACATGATCCTGGTAGCCGCTACCTACGAAGAACTCGCTCCCCTACCTACGCTCCAGCTACGGATATGTAGTAGGTAAACCTTGACATAGCGAGATCCATTTCTATTGCGACAAAAAATGAAAATTTCAAGATGGGGACAGACAAAACGGGAAAAGAAAACGCGAGATACTATGCAGGCCAGATTGACATATCAATTATCTGAATGAGGTAGAAGGCATGGCTGTAACAACCAAGGAAGGCAACAAAAGTAGAACAGACAACGCCTATGGGACGTTTCTCACTGTTCACTTCAACCGAAACCTCTATTGCTTACTTAGATGGTCTATGAAAATTAACCGTACGACAGAAAAAAAAATACGTTACTAATTACGCTTACAGGATTTATGTTAATTTCAAACATCTGTGAGCTCTGTCACATAAGTATTCAAAATGCATTTGAAAAGATAATATCTAGATCCAGATGAAAAACATTCATTTTGAGGAGATTTTGGCAAATGTTGACATCATCTATATCGTCGATTTCAGCGCTGAATGTACAATTTTCACATTGGTTTACCAAATAGTTTTCAACGTACAACCAAGTGTAAATTTGTAAATATTCCGACTTCCATGCTCTGATGGTAGTTACGGGCCTCAATTGGTTAGAGTTCCAGTGAGTTTACTTGATGAATTCTGTATCGACTCGAGGGAGGGCGGGGAACTCACCCACTGGACGTGAGCAGGGATGTGATTTCCACGGGAAGCAGCAAAACCACCTTTAGCGCTCTCTGTCGGGGCACAAACGAGCTATTGCGAGGCAACTCTCCTCACTAGAGAGCGCTCAATCCACCTGTCCACCTCAGTGAAACCCCCGGTCATTTTTCGTTTTGAATGGAACTTTTTTTTTTTTAATCTCAATTTCAGGTTCTACGAGAATTTTCCCGTGACGAATTTTATTAATAAACTCGACCCATTCAAATAAATTACAAAACAGTATTTTGTGAGCATTTTGGCCGCCTTTGAACAATATAATATTTATAGCGTATACGTGCAAAATGTACACTTCCGCGTTGAGGAACAAATAATTAGGTACTAACCACGAATATTGCCACCAATAACAGGGCAATACATTTTGCTGTGCAAGTTCGTTTTAAGTGATAGTGGCCGAATATCCGCCCCAGCGCCCACCCAAAGTTAAACACTTTGTGGGTTGGTTATTCCTCGAATAATCAACCTATGTTTTCATGATAATGGTCAACCTCTCCGATTTGGCTCAAAATTTTTTTCTGGACGTTTCATGATGTCCTGATCAAAAAGGTCGATGTCCGTCCGCCGTACGCCGTACGCCGTACGCCGTACCCCGTACGCCGTACGCCGTACGCCGTACGCCGTACGCCGTACGCCGTCCATCGTCCGCGCCCTTTTTGGTAGTAGAAAATTTTCTAAAAATCTGAAATTGTGGTCAGGGGTCTGTTCCCTGCCGAGACGGGTCCCTCGAAACTTTTCAGCCCGATCGGACCAAATTTGGCGGGGGTAGGGGTCAAAATGTGTTTTTTGAAAATGGATTTTCGAGATTTTGGGGCGATCTAGGCGAGTAGTGGTGTCATTTCCACTAAATTTTGGACGCTTAGAATGCCATAAATTGGTCCTAGTACGATTGGCGCACCCACGGAAGAAGTAATTGGTCCAATTTATGGGTAAAAAATAAACTAATCAAACGTCCACCTGGGTCGAACTGGTAGCCTTGCCGGTTACTGCCGAAACGCGTTAGCCACTTGCGCCCATGGTGTAGATCTAGACTAGGGCGATAAGCGTGTGCGATATCCATTGCCACTAATTTTGGACCCTGAATCGCATTGGAAATGGGTCTCGGGACTCCGCCACATCCATCCGTTCTTTCCTCCCCATCGAGGAATAAACAAACCCGTGTGTAAGTAATTTGTCAGATTTTTTTTTCTGTTTTTTATACCAATGCAAACACGTGGAAATCAAAAGGTAATTATCCCATATTTGGTTGACGCCGCGTACTCAGACAGAGTTGAGGTGATAAGAAAGAAGATAAATCATTTCAAGAGTAAGGGTATACTCAGCACTCACACCAGGTTACCTACTTTACAACCATAAATCAGCCTCTAATAATCATCACAAATGGACGTGCGACGTCAACAAATGATACGTCACTATTTCGTTAATCTCCACTTTAAGCCCATCACTGAGCGAAGTGAGTCAACAAACTCATTCAGTGCGACGTGGCCCTTGTTCTGTATACTGCTAAGAGGCGTGAAAAAAAAACGATATTATTATCTTGCATGTGACGTTTCCTAGTTCATTACCCTTTGAAGGCGAACAAAAACCAATTGGTGTGTGAAACGCGCAAATTGGTTATTCCATCAATTGCATTAATTTATTTTCTGATTACACAAAACGAAAATAAAGTGGGTAATATTGTACTAACGATGCCACGGAACGGAGGAAGGGGGCTGGGCTCTGCAAGTAGGTTCTCATCATCGTCGAGTTGGTTCTCACAATTGGAACGGTCAAAGTTCCGAGACCAACGAGCGATGAACGACGAATCGGGTCACGGAAAAATATGCTAGTGAGATAAAAGTCGAGAAAAACGTCAAAATAATGAATAATACCTACGTAATAATATAAGACGAGAACTCTTTGCTAATTTGCTTTCAACTCGCGAACAGGCCATCACCTCTTTGCTTAACGTAGTACTTTACTATAGCAATAGAATATTAGTTAACGGCAGTCCTTTCGGGATGAGCAGAACAGAATAATATGCTGTGAAATATTATTTCACTGCGTACTCAATTTCATTTATCTGGCTTTGGGCTGAAAGCCAGCACAAGAAGTAACTACATAAGGAAAGAAAAGAAAACACATTCAAGGGATACTGAAGATCTCAAAAACCCTAGATTCAACCCAATGGATCTCATCCATACATACTGAAGCTCAAAGCCTTAGTTCACTGTTCACTGTTCCCCTAGAGAACGTAAAAGAGAATAAACCAATCGCGTTTGCTAAGAATAGAGACTAACCTAATGTTTTTTTCTTCGAGGCACGTAATGGCATAATTTGCGACCACTGAAAACCATGAACCGCGATAAAATGACCAGAAGGAACCCACTATTCAAACATCGGCGCCGGAAATGTGGGTGACCACGCACCTATCTTATCTCAAGCAAACTAACGACTAATAATTAAACTGAGAACTATGACATCACCGTTCCTAGCGCTAGAACAGAGCGAATTTGATGTATTCCCAACATTATAAATGCCGATGCTAGGTCAAAAAATGTTATTTCTATTCACTGGTTTCATCGATTTCCAATATCGTTAAGCGCAAGATAACATGAGAAACTTAGGAATGGAGTAAATTCAACAGGTAATAAGTTCAAAGCTCATGGACATTTTTACAGTGAGGATAAAATTCACACTGGTATTGATGATACGGATGGCTATCAACCCAAATGAGTACCTATTTATAATAAAAGGCAGAAGCGCGCATTGAATAAGAGTGCTACGTGAGTGGGCGAATTTATCAGGGTCGATTCAATACACCTTTAGATTAATCAAGTATTTCTTTTAGGATTAAGCACAATCAAGTCTCATCATCATTGATTTGCATATAGGTTAAAAAATTGGAGTCGTAGAACAGAAGCAAGTAAGAGGCTGACCCTATAACCGGCAGCATCTACCACCACTTCTCGGATATCCCTATTCTGCGGCAAGCAAAAACCTGCAGAAGTAGGCCAAGAACTATTCCTTACCTGCAAGACTACGAGGCCGTCCAGTCAGGTCTGTGGCATACGTTTAATAAATTTTTAAAAGGCTAGATAGCCACTTGTAAGAACCAGGTGCATAAGCAATGTACTTGGAAGCAGTGATAAGCTGCTACACTCTTCTTCTAAAGAAAACTGAAAGAGAACATTTTGGTCGTTCTAAAAAACCTAAAAAGAAGGCTCATAGAACGAAAAAAACACTGCTTTCTATCATCGACCCAGATTGAGGCTCATTGAGAAGACTGATTGCCGGCACTTTCGTTAATGATTGCTGCTACGTTATTGAGTCGAAAGAAGAAAGTTGAAACGGATTTCATATTTAAAAAACAATGATTTTCACGCGATGAAAAATAGGTCTATTAACGCTTGCTTCCGGTCGGAAGGAAGTCCCACGTGACGATCAGGTTGAGGGTTTCAAAACTCGCCTATTTCGTAGCCTCCTTATCAAAAGACACAACGAAACCCCCCGAAGTAATCGAGGTTATCAACAAACGGAGGAGATTGTTTGACCGAGACGACTGTTCGTACACCGAGGATCATCTCAAGATTAGCTGTTAAGAGATATGAAACAACTCCTTTGCCATTACAATGGCCGGAAGCTCGAGTTATCAGTTCGGCGGTGAACATTCCGACTGGCTATAGTAGGCTCCGATGAGTTTGTCGGCATTTAAGGAGTATCGGTAGATTTCGAGTGTCCTTAGGATGGATACGTTAGAAGGGCGGCGACATGTGTTTTCAATTAGAAGATGAGCGGTCAATAACATTACGATAGTGAAAGCCGGTGAAAGTTGGATTATCAACAGCCCTAACAATCCACGGTGAGAAACCCCTAAACGGCCCGAGAGGGTTACGAAGGTCGTCAGGACGCACAGAAGCGGCATTGTTGAGGACTTATACGCGGTTGCACTCTCTCCGTCACCGCTTACCAGAACAAGGAAAGCACAGGCTCTATGGTACTTTCATCCTTGAGAATCCAGCTCACACCTGCGTTCTTTTGTGCGTTTCATTACACAAGGAGCCCCCTAACTAGTACGTCTTCTCGCATCGCTAAAAGATTTTTCCCAACGATTAGCTCCAGCGCTCTCCCGCGGTTGGCAGAAATACCTAGATGCTCCTGGAGGCATCGCGAAGCGAAATGCCGTTAGATCCATAACGGAGGGCTGCGCGAAAATGGGATGATTCCAATCTGGTCACGAGTGACACCTTTTAACACCAAGGCGCGTATATTGAGTTGCTTTAGCAGTAACGTGGGAGCCTTATCATGTGGGCAGGGCTGATTACAGAGCGAGTTTATCAATGAACTCCCATTCATACGAGGACCTCTCATATGCATGTCACGGGAGATATCACAATGTGGGGATTTTATGACCCTATTATATTACTCAGTTAGGTCTCAACCACAATCCAGGCAATGGTGGTTCAGTCGGTACCTTCACTAGTTACGATCTCATCTTTATCGAATTTAAATGCTGCTGCCAACGATTGTAATTTATTGTAATAGGGAACGAAGAACACACACGAGTATACATATTATCGTCATTCAAGACCTAGTCGACTTTGGCCATAAATAAAAAATTAGTGTTCTTCTTGTGTTGCTGCAGGTTGTGGTTAGGCCGATTGTTAATAAGATCGGTTACCAAAATGATTTTAGCGATCTTAGGCGCCCGGGAAAACCCATCAACGATTGCTTGAGTTTGACTATCGCATTTATTAAAAATTAATGTCACCAATGCACTAGGGCTAATGGCAACTTAATTAATTCATCATCACTATTTTATAACTGAAGAGGTACTAGAACGTTCCACTCTTGGGGACCGAAGCAAAAGTTTAGGAGAAGTAAACGGAAGTAATAGCGGTTTTTCGTGTTTTCACGTAAATCACGAAAACCGTTTAATCTCCGGCTCATATCCTAGATTAGTTATATATAACTTGACGACGTTGCATGTTTCGACTTACGACAATTTCGTCGTTTAGACTCGTAAAATTCTCGTGAATGAAGGCTCATCGCGACACTCAAGGAAATTCCTTATCGTTCTTGAGACGTAGGCCTGGTTAGGTAGGTTAGTTTTTTCAGTAAACCATATCCGATACTAACGGCGTGTTTCTGGAGTGCGCACGCCAGTTTTATCAACAGACCACGGCCGAAATTTGTAGGTTTTTGAATCCGTGGGTTTACCAACCCCCAGTCGATAAGGGGGAATTGCCGTGATTGGCTACTTGTACTAAAAGTAGGAATATGATGCGAAGTCGGGAGCTCTCAATACTCATTTTACGTAGAAAGTTATATCGTGACAACTAAAAACTACCGGCTTACCCTCACGAAAAATCACGTAACTTAGCCCAACTTCATTAGCCCTAATTGGCGTCTAGTCGATGGGGAAGAGAAAGATGAACGAGGTCACAGTGAGAGTCATAATTTTATGAGATTGATGAAAAAAAGGACACCCACATTGACTTTTCGCGAGGGTAGAGTTCTAGGTTCTGTTGTAAGGGTCGAGCCGGAGATCAGCCAGCAGCCCGCTCGTGCAGGGCCTCGTCAGTGTGTCCATCTCCGCCCGTCGTCATCCTGTACCATGAAGAAAGGTACCTTATCGTAAGTAACCTGACAAGAGGGAACACGCCCAAGACCAGACATTTTTTCTCGCTTAGGACTAAAGGTGTGAAAGAGAGATCTAAAGGGTGATAAACGATCGCATCAAGTCATGTAGTAGTTTTTGTTTGACAATCCCACCAGTGATGCTGGATTTTCCTTTGAAATTGTATAGGGATGACGACTATAGATCGAAGAACGCTACCTGTAAACATTAATCAAGTAAAACCCAATAGAACCATGTTCAACCCACATCCGCTAACCAGAGCCTGCTCTTCCCAACTGGGAGGACCCCAACTACTTTCTGGAGTACATTGACGAATACCCAACCAACAAACCTCTGAAACTTACACAACAAACAATAGAAGCGCTGAACACCGTTGAACTTATGTGAATTGCGTTGCCTGATCTTGTTTGTTTGTGCTATTTTCATGAGGGCAATCAAAAAGAACGAGTATGAATAAGATTAATAATGAACAGTTGCTCTTCAAGTAGTATATTCTAAATCTTGAACAGAACGTTCATTGTGTTCAAGATGGTAATATGCTTTTTACCGTTCCAAAAACATTTATTGACTCTCAAGGAATGGTTCCGGCTTATTGCATGCTACGTAGCTATATAACACGCAGACAACTTTTAAAAAGTTCACCACGAAACCGATGTGAGTTTTTCTCAAGGTTGGTAACTCGCGAGCCAGCTATCCAACTTTAGCGTAACTTGCATTTCCCAAAGTACGTTCACATTTTCCGGGAATGCTTACCTCGGGTTAAGGACAAAAACGGTCTATTTTTTGTGATGGACGCAGAAGTAGAGAAAAACGCGCGTTCGACCGAGCTCGTATTTCGAGAGGCATTGTCATTTTTGTCTAGAAAGAAAAACGAAGAACGAACCACTGTTCACGCCAAGCTTAGGACCATCGACTTGTTAAAAAATGAGTCGGGAGCGGTACAGCCGAAGGAACGAAGAGGGAAAGTGAAGAAATGAAAGATGACGTCATGCGGGTGGTGAAGCGACGCCTTGCAGTCTGAACTGAAACAAAAGGTGCTGATAGAAACCCGCCACTTCCCTTCTCTGAGCCAACATCCCATTCGGACTTCCTTCCTCCATCCTGCCTCAGTCAACCTACACTTCCACAGCCTGTTATTATTCTTCATCTCCATTACGGTGAATTTGTAAGTACATTGGAAACGCCAACGACATACCTTCCAGTCTCCTGATGCAAGGGGAATGTCTTCCGCATCAGATCTGTCCAGAAACGGAGAATGGAACGAACGATGAAATGCACCAATTTGAAAGTACAGTTGAAGTGGGATGCATCGGTCCTTTCCTTGGCGTTTGAGCATTAAATTAACTCACCCCGCGATTTCATCTGGTTGATTCAATCAATACGGATAGAGAATGCATTTGACGAGGTGGACTGGACCGAAGAAATCCCCATAATCAACTCTATATATGAAATATTGAACAAAGGATCAAATCATATAAAAAATAATAAATTCCTATAAAAACATGAACGCAACTGAGCATTGAAATAGTCCCCTTGATACGAACTGTAATGATAAAAAACTATGCTAATTGTCTCAAAATCGTTCTTAATCTAGGCACATCCGCTCAATGGGGGAGCGTATCTCGAAGGTCTCCGGAAGCAAATGATTAGAAAAAATGATTAGAAGAAGGTGGACCACAATTAATTTTAAGTAACCATCTCCCGAACAGTGCGCACGATTTTAAAACTCAACACTAGCACAACAATTTTCACCCATACCCTGCCACCGTTTGCTTTCGATCACAAGCAGAGCATAGTCAGGTACGTCGAAAGAGTATCTACATAATTTTTGAATAATCAGGAGTAAATACTCGTATGTTCAAACACAAGATATCGAGGATGATCGACCTCCATCATGAACTAGATCATAAGATTTCCTTATCATCACGTAATGGGTAGTGACATGAGAATACTGCAAACTTAACCGAGATTTCCGCATGATAATTCAAGCTGAATAATTTGATTGAATTCTACACACGAACCTGACGCGGCCGTTATAGATAACAAAGAATACCCGCAGGAGTAGGTTTTGGCAACACTCCTGCAGCTATTTTCATATTACATGATCTGACGAGTTGGTGAACCTTGAAAACAGTCGTAGTATCTGCAAATGATTACATTTTCTAAAAATAACTAAAGTGCAAAGTTCCTTGGCCAGGTTATGTTTAACGATCTGCTTTCCAGGTAATACCATTTTAGAACCCCCTACCCCCATGATCGCGTAAACTTTCCGCCAGGAAACTCCTTGTGTTCCTCTTTCCTCATTGATATCACAATAAGGAGAGTGATTAATCTGTCTAGATTTGTCAAACTATCACAATATCCAATGCATTAGATTACAGAAATAATATAACGGGTAAAGTACAATGACAAGATAAAAACAGGACGATGTTGCCGAGCTTCACCTCAGATGCCATGCGTTAGAGGCGCAACTCTAATTAAAACAGTCTAAGCAGAGCGCGGATTTGACCTTAGATCTTGTTTCATGACATTGAACGGGATAATAAAATACCTTTTTATGAGCTGAGATCGCTTGAGAAATGACACAAGCATCTCAGATAGGGCTGAGTCAGCAAATGCCATCCACCAATTTGATTTATTTTTCTTAAGCCGACCTTGCCTCGACTGGAAGTCGGATGTTTCTTTTGTTTTCAGGATCAAAAGAGATTCGATGATAGAGAAGACAATAGCACGACAAACCGAGGAAGGATTGCAGACGTACCTACTTGATGATCAAGTGGACGAAGACTGGAGAGGGTGATTTGCATTCCACCGAAGTACGTACGTATGATGATAGCGCTTGTTAACAGATAAATTTGAATGTCGACGTGATTTTCGTCGGAGGATTATAAATAATTGTGCTTGACGCCCTTGGCCAGGCTCCTTACTGCAATTATACGCAGATGAAGTCACAATAACATCCTACTATATCCCAAGATTCTCTTGTACGTATAGGTTTTGTCTGAATAAAACAAAAAACGCACGCTAGTTTCCTTCAGCCCTAAGATTTTTTTTTTTTTTAATAAATAAATTTCAACTGATGCCCCTCTGTTCACTTTGTAGGAACTCGAAAACCTTCCAGTGAACCGACATCTTTTGAACAAGAATTACGTTTGGACTAGGCACAACTGGCAATTCCTCGTTCAGCCTACCACCAAGGCGAAACACTTCACGGACGGGTGGCCTACTTTCGAGCGGTCACCGATCCAAGTAGTAAACTTACCCAAAGTTGCCTTGGAGATTGAATGGGTCCCGGTTGGTTCATCATCGTGCGGCCATAAATATCGTAGGAATTCAGTTATTGATAACATTTAAAAAAAAAATATTAAAAATATTATGTAGAATGAACTTGAGCCGCCTTGAAGAAAGACCCCTAAGAAGTTCTGAGTTAGAAGGCATTATTTCGCAACGGGGCACGTAACATTCGTACAATCAATTTTTAGTAGATCGTGAAGTCACCCCGATAGAGGAAATTAGCTTTCCAAGGTCCTTGTAATACTCATCCCATTGTTTCACCACCATGCGCCACGATTGAAGCGGTGGGACCATTTTGATCTAACAACCTCCAATCTATAATGGTGACAACCGTCCAACCATGAGCAATCAGTTCCGCGATTCCCCTCTCCTCAATCGTACTTGATCATAAAAAAAGTCCTTCCTCCCCAACAAAGGTTGATGCACTCGAAATTACAGGGAACCCCAGAACGAGCCTCTTATCTTGCTAGGAACGTCGGTGTGGTCAAGGTTTACTGAGTAGAATGGTCACGACCGAAACATTCAGCATGAGAGGAGAGCCTCGAGGATTACGACAGATTTGATTTGGTCGGTTGTCAACACAATGCACGGGTCAGTCAACCCGTCGAGCGTCATTTCACCTTCACCATTTGCTCGAAAAGATGCCCTAAATGTCCACTAGTTTCTACCATAACGATTCAACGACATTTCTCTGCTCTCTTCTTTACAATGAGTAATCGTCAAATCATGCTACTCGAAACCATATTTGAATAACATCGGTCGATAAGCAGAAACCCTGATCATATCTTTATGGTGGGCCAAATCGTTCACTACGTGCAATTTTGGGAAATCTCTTCCTATGTTTACCTTCAAACAGCTTGATCGGCACCACATGCCCCAAGACGGAGACGGATAAGAAGCGCTTTTTGTCTTATCGTCTCGATTTTCTTGAAGTCAACTATGCTCAACTTCTCTTGCAGCCTAACTAGATTCCTACGGGAGAAGATGATGCAAGAAAAAAATTGCAAATAGGAATGAATGATAAGCTTTGGAATTAGGTAGACTTGAAGTACGCTAAATTACTTGCGGTATATAGTGTGTACTTGTCTACCAGGGAAGAGTGAGAAAAAAAGGCTTCTCGTTTGAAGGAGATACAAATCCAATAAGCGTGATAGTTATCTACTAATGAACATCCGATTCTTCTAAACAACAAGGCACCTATGTAATTAAAGCGATAGGCATCTGTGATGATACACGAGGTATTATTGTCCTGTGCATCAAATAGAATAATATTCTGAAATCAAGAATGTAGCTGCAGGGGACAATGGGCCAGAAATTATAGTTCCTAGGTTGTTTTCACTACCTAAGTGGTGGCTGACGGTATTGTCCACCAGAATTGAAAACAATACCTCTGAGTACAATAAGTGGGCGTGTAAGTGGACGGGTGGACCCAGGCCTAGTAGGTGTGCGATAAGCGTAGGCTGTGTGGGTCCCCCTCTGCCGACGGTCGTGAGTCTTCTTCCTTCGACCTGGCGACGGCCTGTGAATGTCATACGACTCCACGTGCATAGGGCACTTCATTAAGGGATTTCTTATCCCGATCAGGTTCGGGTTCTTCCTTTGAGTGGGGACTCTTTTCCGTTGGGTGAGGGCCCTCCTACCTCAGGGATACAACGTCCTAGAGGAGGATGCTCGAAGCTCGGACAAGTCAACATCATCGTAAGTCAACATTGTAGGAACTACACTAAACGCTCTATAAAAGAAATTTGATACTCCTAAATATTTTGCCTGATGATGATAGGTATATAACTAAAAATGATATTGAGGAGGCTAATATCTATCACCAGGTTTTGTCCGATGGATGAACGAAAGCAATTGATGTTTTAGCAACGCATTAGCAACATACATTTTTCCCCACAAGAGAAAATTCATTATCTCCACGATAGTACCGAACTACCAAAGAACTGAACGTCTCCTCAAGTATTGAAAAAGTTACGTTTGGGAGATTGCAAAGAATCACTCGTACGTTGAAAACTAATTTGTAGTGATGAATCCATTTCCTTCTACCTACCTTGAAATGAGGTTTTTGTTGGCCTGACAGTTTTGGGGACCTCACAGATTCCTAAAGGGCTAAACTAATTGAACGATTTTATTTCAAAGCACCTGAGTGCCCTAATCACATAGGGGTACTGCAATCCAGTGCCCCGATTACTAAAAACAAAACATGCAAAATTGGTACCAAATGCACGATGAATTAGGGGGTGGCTCCAACAGCCTGCATACGTACCCAGCCGGGTACCTTTGCGGGTTGAGACCCATCGCTAGCCGACCAAGAGACAGAGGGAGGGAGACAAAACAACAAGGAAGGGAGTCACCCCAGTCATAACTATGTGAAGAGAAGGGGGGCACTTTCACGGCTAACTGAGTTGCCGGAAAAACGGAGTCAAAGGAGTGATTTTTATTTTTTGAATTCCAACCACTAACAGCGAGTAAAGCAAGTGGTCATGCTGGTTAAATACAATATGTGTAACAGCATTTATAACGTAAATATTGAGCTAAGTTTTCGAAAAATGTGACACATATACATAATATATAGTACTCAACACGTCCATTCAAAAGACCCACCGGGAAGGGAAAGCCATGTTATCATTTGGACGGTTTCTCGCTCAACTGACTGTTCTTTGGCGAGTAAAAATATTCCTGATAGAATTTCTAATTTGAGACGTCACTCATTAGTAGGCAGACAAAAGGAGACGGTAGGATTCGTTTGTGCGAAAACTGATAAACCACAAGGTATCATGACCGCCTGAAAAATCTATCACAGCGAATAAAGGATAGGGAGAAATCTCATTAAAAACGACCGCATACTTTCATTGTAGTCTCGGATTGCGGAGAATTATAATAATCCCGTCATTCGATATCAGAAGCCTAGTGAGAAACAAAACAAATCAATTTTATCGAATCAAACAACGCTAGATATATTTGTATCATCCCGTAACACTCTACTCTCCTACAGCGGCGAAGAATGTTATCAAATAAAGAATTGTAGGATAAATGAGGGAAAACCGCTATCTATCAAAATAAACTCCACAACGAACGGCTTTCGCCGATAAGGAGATTATCAACAGTTGGCTATCAGATTTATTGAGGCCGACAAAGTCGGTCATCAGGAGGAACAGTATCATCATGTTGCATAAATCATGAAGGGAATATGTATCAATGTCATACTTAGTGCAAAAAACAAAAAATCTGTACGCAGCATGCACTTTCAGTACTGGACTCTCGAGTAATAAGGAGTATTGAGTAGTTCGCGTGGGTTCCAGAATTGATTGAATTCCAGTTTTTTTCCAAGATAAGGGATGCAATACATAATTTTGATCGAAGTGGGAGCTACGCCCCTTCGTACTTTCAGAATGGGGCAAACATAACGGACGATGTTAGTTAGCGATAACCCCAGGGTCAGATGTTAGGAACTTGAGTTCTCCTCCCATATGACTTCTCGCCCGTTCAATAAATCTGACTAATAATCTGCTCTGTCGTTTCGCATCTTATCTCCTCAGACGGTCTCGTGGGAGCCATTGAAAATTTCTCACTCGTGCCATCTTCTCAAGATTCTGATTGCCTACGCTTATTTACTATACAACCGATGATTGCCGCCCTCTGTCGCATAATTTTTTCTTTTTTTAAAGCTTAAGTTATACCGACTAAAGAAGGGGTACGTATGAAGTACGTTGATGGAATACCCATAGCGTGTACCTCCTTGATAATTATTTCTATTGGACCAAGATCCCTCTTTTGCTTACGGCTATTGATCTAGTACGACCCACTCTTTATCTAAAGACGAAGGCGTAAAATATACCGCTTATTGTTACCTCAATTATAGCTGGCGTTCCTTGATTGCTAAGCCTATAGGGAGTACGTACGTAAGTTTAATCGATTTGTATATTTCCTAACCAGGCAACCCAGATGCTCCGCTCTTCCGTATTCTCGTCGATGTGGGTTCAATGCTCCATCGCGCTGGCTAAGGCTAATCAAAGATGCCAGCTGGGTGCCAACTGTTTACGATCGGAAGAGGAGAAAGATGAATTGAGGATCGTGATGGTGGTATTCCATTAGAATATGAGCGGGTCTGTCGTTTTGACGGGGTCTTGTAGAAAAATGAGGTCAGTCTTGAAGATGCGGGTGGTTACTGGATGACGATTCTATGCTCGCGAGGAGAGGTGCCCCTTTCGCCTTCAATTATGCCCATCAGCCATCAGATCTCTCCGGCTGGGCGCGGCGGCCTTCTTCCACAGCTGGAGTTTGACTCATCACTTTTTCCGAGGACTCTGACTCCACTTGGCAGTCGTTTTGCGCTTCCAATCGCCCACTTCCAGAATACCGTGTGATGGTGTTCGCGGAATAGAAGATCGAAACTCCACGAACTCAACAAGTCGTGAAGATGATGAACACGCCATTGCCAAAATGATCGAACCCTCAATTAGCCCTATTCGCGGAAAATGAGGGGTTTCTACTAATAACGTTCACTTAACCAGAAAACTAGATGATGGCGCTTTATATATACTTTTTTTTTAAAGTGCGATCTTCGAAAAGGTGACTGATAAGCAGGACCACCATGGAAAGAAAGACAACCATGGAAGTCATACTACAATCACCAAGTGGCTGAGCTCCTTAAAAGAATAAGGTTCCTCAGAAACCTCGCCCTAAAACTCAAATAGTTGTAACTAGGAAGTTGTAACTAGAACTATTAAGGGCCAATCACCTGAAATGAACTGGTTTCTTTCTTTCCTTAGTGATTCACCCCCTTGGAAAAATGTGCGTCTCATCAGGGGATCTCACGTCAGCAATACGTCATCATACGTCACGTTAGCAATTTTGTTCAAATTGACTATCAATGTCAGCACTTTATGGTCAAGAACATGAGCGGTGATCAATACAACAGATGTCTGACAGGTACTTACTCTCACTGAACTTGTTGAACTATAAAAAACCGATACAGGGGTACGAACACAGCATAATAGGGTTCAAGTATACGCATTTGAACCTTCTAACAAGATATTTATAGCCACTGAAAATGATATTAATGACGTTTCCTTTAGGATGGTTTGTGTAGCCAGAGATGGAATGTTCAGGTTGATTGATTCTCAGGTATTAGCCGCAGTATGCGAATGACTCGGAATGCGGACGTCAACGCACATTAATATTCGCCATCGAGAGACCCTTTGCATATTTTATGTTTCAAGTTCGACAACCGCTTTCAGAGTGGGGGATGGGAGCACGGTTTTATGAGAATAAACAACAACGTCGTAGGAAAAGGAAATAGAAAATATCCTTCGACGAGTTTTATCACGTTGAACGACGACGAGATAGCGCGTATCCACCCCGGAGCTGTTATCGCTCCCCGCAAACACCGTCAACAGATGCGCCAACTTATATGTAAATATGTAGTACTCAACATGTCAAGACAGCGCACGAAAAATAGTAGGCTTCTCAAATGTATTCTTCAAAGCAGACAGTGGAATCCAATTAAAACGCTGAAGGATACAGGCATGAAGAGTCAATTAGACTTAGTTTGTGTATAACCAGGTAGGTAATTATTATAACGACCAAACGATTTTACGATCAGAAAGGAGCAATCCATCATACATAGATGGAAACATTCCCGTCACAATGGTTTCGTGTTTTACTTTCAGCAGACAGCGACATCAATCAGACGTAGGGTCATCCTTACTCATATGGAATACAATTCATGGAAATCGATAGTAGGCATCTACATGTTGACATTGAAATTCGTCAGAATATCCACAAACAAGGTATGCAGAAAATAATTCAATTTTTTCCAATTGTTCAAGTGAGACTAATAAAAACCATTTTCACTAGAAGGACCAGAGCAGGAGGCGGAACACGATTGTCTAACAAAACAGGCTGGGAGAGCGAGTTAATAATAGAAACCGATGCACCAAACAAACTACAAGTGAATTCTGAAGAGCCCGGAAGAGGTTGGTATCATCCTGCCTTAGTTTTTGAACACAGAAATCTTCAGATAGGACGCATATGTGCTTGGAGAACTCGGAATTTCAACTATCAATCGCCCGTTCAGAGTTCTTCCCGGATTCTTCGACTCGAATGATATTTACCACACATCGCTAAATTAATGCGACCACACGTCGTGGAGGCGCCTGTTTGCCGAGTTAAACTGCCCATGAAAGCTATATTTGCGGAAGACATAACTTAAATGATGTCTAATCCAAAGAAATCATAAGATCGGGAGAAAAAATCTGACTGTTTTACGTATAGTGTAACATGATGCCAAGTAAGATCAGCTACTGTGAAAGCAAACGGTTCGTTAGAAGAAAAAAAAACACATCAGGAATCAACCTTGCGGTATTTTAAACAGCGTCTTTGGTTACAGCGGCAGATTCGCGCATAGGACCAAAGGAGGTCTTAAAAGTGTCAACCACATTCCTGGAACGAAGATGAACGACATCAACTTTGTTCAGGGACACACCTTTTGACCGATCACCTAACTAAATATAATTCTGAAACATCAATAAAGGTTTCCTTCACCGCATCTCGAGACCTACCGCAGCGAACAGGTATCAATGTGGGGGGGCATATCTCCACCTCAACAGGTTCATGAACCCTCTTCCAGACAAGTGAAGATGGAGCGGACATGGGGTTGAGTTCGGCGGAATTAAAAACGCGAATTCTCCAAAAACAAATTTTGATGCCGGTATGCATTTTCATCCTTCTTATACGGAGAAATGATACGAATAATACGCACTATGCATTATAGGAATGGCAGACAATGGATTGCACGTTTCGCCTCGATACTTATCCATGAAAAATTGAAGTATCGCAGGTAGGCTCCTACTCTCCTTTAGTTTACCTTGGTCGATAAGGAGAAACTTAGTTATCTTCAGGAAGCGATTAATGAATCTCTGATCCAAAAGGTGAAGAATTTTCAATATTTTCTAGTTTTGTACGAAATTAACAAGGAGAATCGAGGATGAGATTTGAGCTTTTTCAGTGCCATTGAAAGCTCTGAGAAAAGAAGACGTAATATTTATGGTATTATTACTAGTATTTATGGTATTATTAAGCCAGAATGATGGCATTGCTATTAAACAAGAAAAGCAGGAAAGGGCAAGCGATTGTCGACATATTATGTTTCTAGAGAACATACCATATCAATGGTGAGCCCTTAGAACTCACAAATGAAGAATCTTACGGAAAATTATCAGAGTTTGAAGCCGGCACGCAGGTCATTATAGTTCGTTTGACGTCCTATATTCACGTTAGGAACTTGAAAACACTTATTGAGCCGCTTGAATGATGGTAATTACGTATGCAAATGATTCGGCTTCAACGCTCTTTTCTTTCCTTTTGAAAAACCTCTCCATAACCCCTTCAAAATGCTCGAAGGAACTGAATGAATTACCTCATTTGTTATTTAGAAATATCTCTTTGTCCTTAAGACTGAGCTGGTCGAGGAAGAAGGATGACGCAAATGAAAGAAGTCGTAAGGGGTTTCTTTTTTCTTTTTTTTTTAATAAATGGTGGGGGAGTGTTCTTGGGCCGCGAGGGACATGAAGGACGTACGGACCATACCAATCGTATAGTCTTTCTTTCGTTCAATGAAGATTCCGAAGGATATCGTTCTGCTAATGTGAAGGCTACAATCATCGACAAGATAAACGACCGTACCGCAAAGAAAGAGATTTGTCCCAACAACGAATCTCGTCTACAACCCCGACTAATTTTGGGTAAATACTCTTTTTTAAGAGAGAGTATCACAGAGTATATCATTCTACTGACTTCATCAAAATTCAAACTTCAACGTGTCAAGCTGATTCATTCATCATGAATGTGCTCAACTTAAACGCTAACTTCTCCTTTTTCCGAGTCCTTGGGCGCCTGTTTAGCTAATTTAACACGTTTAGCTAATTCATTCATTTCGAGAACGAGGAACGAGCCCGTTACTGGTCGGGGTGGTCTTTAGACTGCCAAATGCGATGCGAGGTATCTGAACTAGTCAAGGACGGTCAACAATGAAACGACAGCACTCAAATATCTGTTCGTCCGATACTAAGCTGTCGCAAACGGTTTTCTTTCTAAAAGACAGAATTAGGTTTTTTCTTCTATGAACCGCAGTTATTCGCCGTATTGCAACAAACCACTATCAGAACTCACAAAGTCACTGTAAATCGAATCCTAGTAACCCAAAGTTACTTGAAAATAGAAATTGAAGAGATAATAATTACATAACTACTTCTGGTGTCTGCTTACACCAACATTTGTCATGCCATGGTGAAAGGCCTCGTAAAGGAAGGTAAAGATTCCGAAAAATCTAATGTTGGTGATCTCTGTTCTGTAAATAACAAACCCAGAAACAATAGAAAGTGCAAAATGCTATTATTAACAACGCTTAAACTTGCCCTATTCAAATTAGCAAATCTCAAAATCGGTTTTTTGAAACCAACCCCCAATAACGTTTTCGTCAACCGCTTCGTTCAGGAGCTAATCACTCCAAAGCATTCTTCTAAACTGTCGAACAGTTTCACCAGAAAGGCCAAAGAAAAGGGCAGAAAATTCTGTAAGAATCAGGTCACCAGGTAGCAACACCAACACAATCAGTGCACAAAAATGAGGAAATGATAGAACTACCACGATGCAAAGAATCCTATTGGCACGTTCGTGAATTGATGATTTCCTTTTTTTAATTGGACTATCACAATAGTTGCGAGGTGTCGAATTTCGTTAGCGTTCGATTCGCATAGAGCAAACAAAAGAAGATTACCAGATAGATGCTGAAAACAGTTCAGGCTAACACGTTCGAACGAGCTGTCAAACATATTACAGTTCGGAATCGCATTGAATGCAAAGATTGGACGGAATGGATGCTAACCTTTCTATCGACATTCATGATGTCGTGTAATGGTCGTGCACCTATACAACTTCGGTTATACTGATCATAAAATTCACGGCACTATGTTTAACAATTGAAAATTGTTCCACAATGGATTATTATTCTGGATCTACGTGGTTTGAGAGACTTTTTTAAGTTACCCAAGTATTGGCCAAATTGCAAAAAAAAAAATAAAATGTAATAATTTAGAAAATTTTAAAATGGAAAAATAGTGTACATTTTTTAAAAATATTTTTCAAAAGCACATTTTTTGTTTGAAATATACTTCTAGGCCCATATGAATATGTAAGGACTCTCGGTGTCCACAACAAATGTCCGCAACAAATCTGAACAAATTTGGTGTCTAACATTTAGAGGAAATTGACACATTTTGAGAAGAAAGTTTTTTTCTTCTAGGCAATAGATTACATGGATATATTATATATATTTAAATAATGAGAAACCAAATGTTAAAATTTCGTCATTTTGCAATTTCGCAAAATTTGCGAATAGTAATTGCAACTATTCTGAGCAATAGAGT
>CM033999.1:11664377-11681213 GCA_019603395.1 Cyrtorhinus lividipennis | reverse complement strand
AGATTGACCAAACAGAGGGTGCATTGTATCGACATTCATCTATTCGATTGTCTACAATTTCGTGATGTGTTTCGTAACGCTAAAAAAGTAACGCTTTTTCGAGTTTATGTGCCAGGGTCAAGACATGAAAATGTCAAAAAGACTGCTAGTATAGTCAAGTAACGTTTAATTTCTCTTCCTTTTTCCTAATTTTCTTTTTGCAATTTATCGTCTACTGATGATACCTGTGACAAGAATACCCTGAGAAGTATCGGCTTCCGTTTCTTTCTTTTTTTGAATATGTTAATGGTTGAGAAAGAAAAATTTTCGATCAGGTTTGTCTGAGTACCACCATACTTTGGTATGTACGTCCGTAATACTCGATTTCTCCCAAAAATCCAATCCAATAACTATAGGAAAGGACAAGGAATTCATATAATACAAACTCAACGTTTGATCTGGTCACCAATCTAAGAAACTTCAACCGGTAATAGCTGTAGCACAGTGGCGTGATTTCCATTCGCCATTTGAACTATGAAAGTTCGGTCGGTTCACTAACACCTTCTTGATTCATATCAATGCCAAGCATTTGCAAACCCAACTTCCAATAAAGGAAAGACGGGATCCTGAGTCACACAATGCATGGCACCGTGATAGTTTCACTCGTATCCGTGGTCGTAATTTAATTGCATGACCAACAAACCCGACCAAACATTATGAAGAGATACGAGAGGCGAGACACGATGAAGAGAATACGAGAGGCGAGACAAACGAGAGTGGATCATATACGGCAATTCAGGGTCTTCTTCCGGGTCTACCTACAGCGGAACTTACAAAGTTTGAGGCCTTCTCTGAAATTAGTATAGCAGGAGCCCCATCTGTTGAGAATTGTGGACTTGAATTTATTTAAGATTAGGGGGAAGTTGCCACTCTTTTGGCACCAGCTCCACCCATTTGGTGAAAATATCTTCAAAAATGCAAACTACTTTTGGCAGCGGTGTGGATTCGAACCCACGCCCCCGATTCGTGATGTGATTTCGTGACGCTAAAAAGTAACGCTTTCGAGTTTATGTGCCAGGGTCAAGACATGAAAATGTCAAATCTGAGTCAGAGTTTGTAATCAGCCCAATAAACGTCCCCCCCCTTGTTTACCTGACCATTATGGCGGGTAATATGAACTACTCTGACTGCAACCGTAATCGTTTTATCCCCCCATGAGAACCTGTTGTCTTCATAGAGTGATAATAAAAATCTGAGTCAGGTTGTCCATCAGCCCAATAAACGTACCCCCCCTTGTTTACCTGACCATTATGGCGGGTAATATGAACTACTCTGACTGCAATCCTAATTGTTTTTATCCCCCTCATGAGAACCTGTTGTCTTCATAGAGTGATAATAAAAATCTGAGTCAGGTTTGTAATCAGCCCAATAAACGTACCCCCCTTTGTTTACCAGACCATTATGGCGGGTAATATGAACTACTCTGACTGCAACCTAATCGTTTTTATCCCCCTCATGAGAACCTGTTGTCTTATAGAGTGATAATAAAAATCTGAGTCAGTTTTCCATTCAGCCCAATAAACGTCCCCCCCTTGTTTACCAGACCATTATGGCGGGTAATATGAACTACTCTGACTGCAATCTAATCGTTTTATCCCCCTCATGAGAACCTGTTGTCTTTATAGAGTGATAATAAAAATCTGAGTCAGGTTTGTAATCAGCCCAATAAACGTCCCCCCCTTGTTTACCAGACCATTATGGCGGGTAATATGAACTACTCTGACTGCAACCTAATCTGTTTTTATCCCCCTCATGAGAACCTGTTGTCTTCATAGAGTGATAATAAAAATCTGAGTCAAGGTTTCCATTCAGCCCAATAAACGTCCCCCCCTTGTTTACCATGACCATTATGGCGGGTAATATGAACTACTCTGACTGCAACCTAATCGTTTTTATCCCCCTCATGAGAACCTGTTGTCTTCATAGAGTGATAATAAAAATCTGAGTCAGGTTTCCATTCAGCCCAATAAACGTCCCCCCCTTGTTTACCTGACCATTATGGCGGGTAATATGAACTACTCTGACTGCAACCTAATCGTTTTTATCCCCCTCATGAGAACCTGTTGTCTTCATAGAGTGATAATAAAAATCTGCGTCAGGTTTCCATTCAGCCCAATAAACGTACCCCCCTTGTTTACCTGACCATTATGGCGGGTAATATGAACTACTCTGACTGCAACCTAATCGTTTTTATCCCCCTCATGAGAACCTGTTGTCTTATAGAGTGATAATAAAAATCTGAGTCAGGTTTCCATTCAGCCCAATAAACGTACCCCCCCTTGTTTACCTGACCATTATGGCGGGTAATATGAACTACTCTGACTGCAACCTAATCGTTTTTATCCCCCTCATGAGAACCTGTTGTCTTCATAGAGTGATAATAAAAATCTGCGTCAGGTTTCCATTCAGCCCAATAAACGTACCCCCCCTTGTTTACCAGACCATTATGGCGGGTAATATGAACTACTCTGACTGCAATCTAATCGTTTTTATCCCCCTCATGAGAACCTGTTGTCTTCATAGAGTGATAATAAAAATCTGAGTCAGGTTTGTAATAAGCCCAATAAACGTCCCCCCCTTGTTTACCAGACCATTATGGCGGGTAATATGAACTACTCTGACTGCAACCTAATTGTTTTTATCCCCCTCATGAGAACCTGTTGTCTTCATAGAGTGATAATAAAAATCTGAGTCAGGTTTGTAATCAGCCCAATAAACGTCCCCCCCTTGTTTACCAGACCATTATGGCGGGTAATATGAACTACTCTGACTGCAACCTAATCGTTTTTATCCCCTCATGAGAACCTGTTGTCTTCATAGAGTGATAATAAAAATCTGGGTCAGGTTTGTAATAAGCCCAATAAACGTCCCCCCCTTGTTTACCAGACCATTATGGCGGGTAATATGAACTACTCTGACTGCAACCTAATTGTTTTTATCCCCCACATGAGAACCTGTTGTCTTTATACAGTGATAATAAAAATCTGAGTCAGGTTTGTAATCAGCCCAATAAACGTCCCCCCCCTTGTTTACCAGACCATTATGGCGGGTAATATGAACTACTCTGACTGCAACCTAATCGTTTTATCCCCCTCATGAGAACCTGTTGTCTTCATAGAGTGATAATAAAAATCTGAGTCAGGTTTGTAATCAGCCCAATAAACGTCCCCCCCTTGTTTACCAGACCATTATGGCGAGTAATATGAACTACTCTGACTGCAACCTAATTGTTTTTATCCCCCACATGAGAACCTGTTGTCTTTATACAGTGATAATAAAAATCTGAGTCAGGATTCCATTCAGCCCAATAAATGTACCCCCCCTTGTTTTACCTGACCATTATGGCGGGTAATATGAACTACTGTGACTGCAACCTGTTTCGGTGCAGGGTTTTAACTAATAAAGGAAATGTAAAGAAAAAGGTATTCTTTTAATAATGCTCCATCCACAAGGCAGGTTGATCAACGTAAAACATAATGTGTAACCTTCCGCCACGTAACCCCCCTGATCCAATGACGTCATCTAATGAACATCGATGCAACATCCCTCCCCTCAAGTATTTCTTCGTCTGACAACCCTACCAGATCGAGTCACAATACCGCTCTCGCCCGGTTGACCCATGATTCCGGTATTGCTGCCCTCTTCAATGCTTGCTTCATGCCCGGATGGCTCATCCTGGTCCACCTGGCCTCCGTCCAGGGCACCTGCAGAAGCCGAGGGCTCGACAGGTTCTTCGGCATCACCGCCGCTGGGATGGCGAATGGCGAGTGGGATGGATAGTCTTGCAGATCTTGATGAGGGGCGAGGATGTTCCCTTTCACTATAAGTTGGTGTTGGTTCTATCAAATTCTGGGGGACGAGGTGGAACCTGTTTCGGCGAATTGTACTAGCATCTGTTTTTATCCAGTACGAGCGTGGTTCAGCTGCTTTGGATACCACTATACCAGGTCTTTGTAGGTCCTTTACCCATACGTTGTCTCCAGCTGTTAGGGGTGAGAGAGGCTTGGCTGCATGATGTCCGTTGTAGTTTGCTGTGTATTTGCTTCGGTATGCCTCTTCTCTCTCTCTCAAGCAGTTCAGATCTGGCTTTTCGTCCAAAACCTGTGGCAGAGTGGGTAGGTTATCTCTTAGTCGACGACCAAATAGGAGCTGAGCAGGGCTGAATCCATTGGCAATTGGAGTATTTCTATAGCTCAAAAGGGCCAGGTACGGGTCTTCACTGTTCTTTTTCAAAATAGCTTTAGCTATCTTGACAGATGCTTCTGCAGATCCGTTGCTCTGATGGTGGTGGGGGCTGCTTGTTGAGAGGCGGAAGTTATATTCATTGGCAAATCTCTTGAATTCTGCATTTTCCACGGTTGGTGACCGGGTCGAAAATTGTGTTCCACAGTCGGATCTTACTTCAGAAGGAATTCCATGACGGCTGAAGGTTGATTTACATTTCTCTATGACCTCTCGAGTGGTTAGTGACCTGAGGGTAGCGATTTCAAAATAACGTGAAAAAACAGTCAGTTATTGTAACAAACCATTTTCCTTCAAGTTTGAATAGGTCAACGCCGACTTTTTCCCAGGGTCTTGCAGGAAATTCAGCAGCAATCAAAGGTTCGTGACGTTGAACTCGATGTTCGGTGCACTGTGGGCATTCCGTGACGATTCGCTGAATGTCATTTGATATACCAGGCCACCAAACTGTTTGGCTAGCTCGCAGTCTACATTTGTTGATTCCAAGGTGTCCGACATGTAAACGATGTAAAATTTCCCCTTGAAGTGTCTCAGGGATAACTAATCTCGTCCCTTTTAGCAAAAGTCCATCTATCAAGGTGAGATCATCTCGTGAAGGGTAGTACGGATTCAAATTAGAGGAAAGTTTGTTTTTTCTCTGGCCATCCAGATTGACAGTATTCGGCCAGTTTACAGCAGAGTGCATCAATTCCTTGAGCCGATCGTATCTTATCAATCATGTGATCTGATGCATTGAATTGGGTGGCTATTTGATTGATGAATGCTTCGATTTCATCTTCAAGATCGTATTGAGCTTCTTTGGCTTTGGTTGTTGGGCTTCTCGACAAACAATCGGCTGTAGCTAGGTGTTTCCCAGGAGTATAAACGATTTTAAAGGAATATCTCAAAAGTCTGATACGAATTCTTTGTAGTCGAGGTGTAAGGTCATTGAGATCTTTGGTCTTCAGAATACTGAGAAGCGGTTTGTGGTCAGTTTCAATCACAATCTCTTTACCAATAATATAATCTCTCAATTTATCACAGCTCCAAGCAACTGCAAGTGCTTCCCGCTTATAATTTTGCTCGCAATCAGAAAGCGTACGTGAAATATATGCAACAGGTCTCCAGGAATCGTCTTCTTGTTTTTGAAGTAAAACTCCTCCCAATCCCAATGATGATGCGTCGCTGGAGATCATAGTTGGGCGATTAGGGTCATAAAAGGCCAATATTGGGGGTGACGTAAGAAGTTTTTTAATTTTTCTGAAGGCTTGGCTTTGAGGGTCTCCCCAATGCCATGAATTTTTCGTGTTCAACAGCTCACTGATGGGTTTAATGATGTGGCTCTTGTTTGGAATATATTTTCCTATGAAATTAATCATTCCAAGAAGTCTCTGAACTCCGGCTATATTTGTGGGTGATTCCATATCGGTGATTGCCTTGACTTTGGCTTCATCAATCCGTATGCCATCAGTGGTTAAGATGTGTCCCAAGAACGTTACAGTATTTTTTGAGAACAAGCATTTCGTCTTATTGAGTGTGAATCCATCCTGTTCGAGCCGAGAAAGCACTTTGTCCAGTACCTCATCATGTTCAGTTTGAGTTCGTCCCCAAACAAGAACATCATCCATGTGTATTGCCACGTTCTGTAGTCCATGAAGAGTTTCATTGACGCGTTTTTGAAACACCTCGGGGGCAGATGAGATTCCAAAGGGAACCTTCAAGAAACGGTACCTTCCAAAGGGGGATAAAAATGTAGTCAGGTGCTGGGATTCTTTACTTAATTTCATTTGCCAAAAGCCATGATTCATATCTAGTTTAGTGTAGACACTTGCTCCAGCTAGACTTGCTAAAGTGGTATCAATTGAGTGGATTGGGTAGTAGTGTCTCTTTACGTTTTCATTCAATTTAGTTAAGTCCACGCAGATCCTCACTTGTTTAGAGCCCTTTTTTGGAACAACGACCATCGGTGCACACCAGTCAGTTGCACGGTGTACTGGTGCTATTACGCCCATTTCGACCATTCGATTGAGCTCTGCTTTTGTTTCTGTCCAGAGAGGCAGTGGCACTTTCCGAGGGGTGTAGATAGCAAAGGGTTTTGCATTTCCTCGTAGTTCGATGTGGTATTCTCCAGAGACTGACCCCAATCCTGTGAATAATGACGGATGTTTTGAGAACCAATCCGTTGACGGACATTTTGATATTTGATTGATTCGAGCCAGAAGGTTTAATTTTTCAATAGCAGGTTTTCCAAGCAAAGGCGTTCCAGGTTTTTCCGTAATGTAGAAAGTTTCGGTGCAGTTTGAGTTTTTGTAAGTGAGTGTTGATTGAACAGTTCCAAGAATTGAGAGTGGGTTCCCGCCGGCTCCTCTAAGTATTCTCCTGGTTGGCTGAACTTGATTTTCTGTGATAGACTGATATTCGCAGGTAACACGGACACGTCCGCACCAGTATCTATTTTGAAACGAATTTTGTCCAAGTTATTGTTGAATCCCAGAGTGATGGCCCATGGGTCTGCTCCTGTAATGGGTCCCTCTTCATCTACATTTCCAATAAAGAAATCAGGTTGGTAGTTGTTTGGCTCATTTGTTGTTTGATGTCCTTTGAATTCCAGGGTATTTACCCGACCGGACTTGCAAACTTTCCCGTAATGTCCGAGGATATTACAGACGTGGCATGAGGCGTTTTTTGCAGGACACAGGCCTCTTCTGTGAGATGGGTATATACCACTGTGGTGATCGAGTTCCCTTATTCTTATTCTACTTCGGTTCTTCCCACTTCTTGAACGCCTTTGTCGATAAGACTGTTATCTATTCAGTATTCACTTGATTCACGTTCTAACAATTCTGATCTTATGCTACCTTTCTTTGTTAATAAAAACCTATCCTTAGGTAAATTACAACAACCACACCACACGCAAGGAGAATTGTTATTTGGTGTATTAGTTTTGTCTGAGTGTCCATAAGAATTTGACTTCCACTGATTTTTCATGCGGTTTGTTGGGAATGTGTTTTGTTTTGATCCATGGTTACTGTTGTAATTTGATCTCCTTACCTCGTCGATTACTGGGTCATGTAGTTCACTTTTTTGTCTTAGGAGTTCTTCCGATTTCCGAATTGTGTTGATAGCGGTTTCAAGTTGAAGATCAGACTCTAGCTGCAAGCGGTCGCTTAGATTTTGGTCACGCATTCCAATAATGACCATCATTAATAACATTTGTTCTTCTAATTTATCCCATTCGCATGTCTTTGCCAAACTATACAGATCGGTGACGAATTCTTCAATGGTTTCGGAAGTTTGTTGTTTTCGTTTTAGGAATTTGGCACGCTCGTAGATTAGATTCTTCTTTGGTGTAAAATAGTTCTCAAATTTGACCATGACGGTGTTGTATTTGGCCAATTCAGGTGTTTTTAGACCAAATGAATCAAGAATCTGTTCAGCTTTTTCACCCATGCAGTACACAAGCATGTCGACTTGTTGTTGTTCAGACACTTTATCTAATTTACTCACCGACCGGTAACGCTCAAACCTCTGTTTCCACGATTTCCACTCATTTGGTTTAAATGAGAAATTGTCTGGGGTTTCACGTGTAGATTTACACTCGATTGCGACTGTTCCTCGTTGGGCATTGCGGCGACCGGGTGTGTGATGTTTCGCGACCTCGATGCAAATTCACTACTTCACTGCACCAAAAAATTTATTCAGTTGCGTACTGAAGAATTTAAATATTTGACTGCGCCATGTTTCGGTGCAGGAATTCAACTAATAAAGGAAATGTAAAGAAAAAGGTATTCTTTTAATAATGCTCCATCCACAAGGCAGGTTGATCAACGTAAAACATAATGTGTAACCTTCCGCCACGTAACCCCCCTGATCCAATGACGTCATCTAATGAACATCGATGCAACACAACCTAATCGTTTTTATCCCCCTCATGAGAACCTGTTGTCTTCATAGAGTGATAATAAAAATCTGCGTCAGGTTTCCATTCAGCCCAATAAACGTACCCCCCCTTGTTTACCAGACCATTATGGCGGGTAATATGAACTTCTCTGACTGCAACCTAATCGTTTTTATCCCCCTCATGAGAACCTGTTGTCTTTATAGAGTGATAATAAAAATCTGAGTCAGGTTTCCATTCAGCCCAATAAACGTCCCCCCCTTGTTTACCTGACCATTATGGCGGGTAATATGATTTACTCTGACTGCAACCTAATCGTTTTCATCCCCCTCATGAGAACCTGTTGTCTTTATAGAGTGATAATAAAAATCTGAGTCAGGTTTGTAATCAGCCCAATAAACGTCCCCCCTTGTTTACCTGACCATTATGGCGGGCAATATGAACTACTCTGACTGCAACCTAATCGTTTTTATCCCCCTCATGTGAACCTGTTGTCTTTATAGAGTGATAATAAAAATCTGAGTCAGGTTTGTAATCAGCCCAATAAACGTCCCCCCCTTGTTTACCAGACCATTATGGCGGGTAATATGAACTACTCTGACTGCAACCTAATCGTTTTTATCCCCCTCATGAGAACCTGTTGTCTTTATAGAGTGATAATAAAAATCTGAGTCAGGTTTCCATTCAGCCCAATAAATGTACCCCCCTTGTTTACCTGACCATTATGGCGGGTAATATGAACTACTCTGACTGCAACCTAATCGTTTTGACATTTTCATGTCTTGACCCTGGCACATAAACTCGAAAAGCGTTACTTTTTAGCGTCACGAAATCACATCACGAAATCGGGGGCGTGGGTTCGAATCCCACCGCTGCCAATAAAGTTTTGCATTTTTGAAGATATTTTCACCAAATGGGTGGAGCTGGTGCCAATAAGAGTGGCAACTTCCCCCGTAATCTTAAATAAATTCAAGTCCACAATTCTCAACAGATATGGGGCTCCTGCTATACTAATTTCAGATAATGCCTCAAACTTTGTAAGTTCCGCTGTTCGGTAGACCCGGAAGAAGACCCGGAATTGCCGTATATGATCCACTCTTCGTTTGTCTCGCCTCTCGTATCTCTTCATCGTGTCTCGCCTCTCGTATCTCTTCATAATGTTTGGTCGGGTTTGTTGGTCATGCAATTAAATTACGACCACGGACCTACGAGTGAAACTATCACGGTGCCTGCATTGTGTGACTCAGGATCCCGTCTTTCCTTTATTGGAAGTATTGGGTTGCAAATGCTTGGCATTGATATGAATCAAGAAGGTGTTAGTGAACCGACCGAACCTTTCATAGTTCAAATGGCGAATGGAAATCACGCCACTGTCTACAGCTATTACCGGTTGAAGTTTCTTATTGGTGACCAGATCAAATCGTTGAGTTTGTATTATATGAATTCCTTGTCCTTTCCTATAGTTATTGGATTGGATTTTCTGGGAGAAAATCGAGTTATTACGGACGTACATACCAAAGTATGGTGGTACTCAGACAAACCTGATCGAAAATTTTCTTTTCTCAACCATTACACATATTCAAAAAAAAGAAAGAAACGGAAGCCGATACTTCTCAGGGTATTCTTGTCACAGGTATAATCAGTAGACGATAAATTGCAAAAAGAAAATTAGGAAAAAGGAAGGAAATTAAACGTTACTTGACTATCTAGCAGTCTTTTTTGACATTTTCATGTCTTGACCCTGGCACATAAACTCGAAAAGCGTTACTTTTTTAGCGTTACGAAATCACATCACGAAATTGTAGACAATCGAAATAGATGAATGTCGATACAATGCAACCCTCTGTTTGGTCAATCTCTCGCCAGCAACTATGCCTAGTTGCGCTCCCGCCAGCAACTATGCCGCAGTGTAAACCCCGCCCAGCAACCAGTTTCTATAAAAAAATTTTATAAACTGTTCCATCTCTCTTTTGGTCAATCTTTATCAAATTCCCCTTCGTGCTCATCTTTATCAGATTCCGCGTTGTGGTCATCTTTATCAAATTCCCCTTTGCGCTCATCTTTATCAGATTCTTCTTTGTGCTCATCTTATCAAATTCCCCTTTGTGCTCATCTTTATCAGTTTCCTCTTTGTGTCCATCTTTATCAAATTCTTCTTTGTGCTAATCTTTATCAGATTCCTCTTTGTGTCCATCTTTATCAAATTCTCCTTTGTGCTACTCTTTATCAGATTCCTCTTTGTGCTCATCTTTATGAAATTCCCCTTTGTGCTCATTTCTTTAGAATGACGGTTCTCTTGACGGGGATAAACTATCTTTTTATCTTTTGTGTTCAAAAAACATGAAAATGTCCCACTGAGTTGCGGACTTGTACGCAAGCTGTTTATTATCACTCTATGAAGACAACAGGTTCTCATGAGGGGGATAAAAACGATTAGGTTGCAGTCGGAGTAGTTCATATTACCCGCCATAATGGTCTGGTAAACAAGGGGGGACGTTTATTGGGCTGATTACAAACCTGACTCAGATTTTTATTATCACTGTATAAAGACAACAGGTTCTCATGTGGGGGATAAAAACAATTAGGTTGCAGTCAGAGTAGTTCATATTACTCGCCATAATGGTCTGGTAAACAAGGGGGGGGACGTTTATTGGGCTTATTACAAACCTGACTCAGATTTTGACATTTTCATGTCTTGACCCTGGCACATAAACTCGAAAAGCGTTACTTTTTAGCGTCACGAAATCACATCACGAAATCGGGGGCGTGGGGTTCGAATCCCACCGCTGCCAATAAGTTTTGCATTTTTGAAGATATTTTCACCAAATGGGTGGAGCTGGTGCCAATAAGAGTGGCAACTTCCCCCTTAATCGTAAATAAATTCAAGTCCACAATTCTCAACAGATATGGGGCTCCTGCTATACTAATTTCAGATAATGCCTCAAACTTTGTAAGTTCCGCTGTTTGGTAGACCCGGAAGAAGACCCGGAATTGCCGTATATGATCCACTCTTCGTTTGTCTCGACCTCTCGTATCTCTTCATCGTGTCTCGCCATCTCGTATCTCTTCATAATGTTTGGTCGGGTTTGTTGGTCATGCAATTAATTACGACCACGGACCTACGAGTGAAACTATCACGGTGCCTGCATTGGTGTGACTCAGGATCCCGTCTTTCCTTATTGGAAGTATTGGGTTGCAAATGCTTGGCATTGATATGAATCAAGAAGGTGTTAGTGAACCGACCGAACCTTTACATAGTTCAAATGGCGAATGGAAATCACGCCACTGTCTACAGCTATTAACCGGTTGAAGTTTCTTATTGGTGACCAGAATCAAATCGTGGAGTTTGTATTATATGAATTCCTTGTCCTTTCCTATAGTTATTGGATTGGATTTTCCTGGGAGAAAATCGGAGTTATTACGGACGTACATACCAAAGTATGGTGGTACTCAGACAAACCTGATCGAAAATTTTCTTTTCTCAAACCATTACACATATTCAAAAAAAAGAAAGAAACGGAAGCCGATACTTCTCAGGGTATTCTTGTCACCAGGTATAATCAGTAGACGATAAATTGCAAAAAGAAATTAGGAAAAAGGAAGGGAAATTAAACGTTACTTGACTATCTAGCAGTCTTTTTTGACATTTTCATGTCTTGACCCTGGCACATAAACTCGAAAAGCGTTACTTTTTTAGCGTTACGAAATCACATCACGAAATTGTAGACAATCGAAATAGATGAATGTCGATACAATGCAACCCTCTGTTTGGTCAATCTCTCGCCAGCAAACTATGCCTAGTTGCGCTCCCGCCAGCAACTATGCCGCAGTGTAAACCCCGCCCAGCAACCAGTTTCTATAAAAAAATTTTATAAACTGTTCCATCTCTCTTTTGGTCAATCTTTATCAAATTCCCCTTCGTGCTCATCTTTATCAGATTCCGCGTTGTGGTCATCTTTATCAAATTCCCCTTTGCGCTCATCTTTATCAGATTCTTCTTTGTGCTCATCTTTATCAAATTCCCCTTTGTGCTCATCTTTATCAGTTTCCTCTTTGTGTCCATCTTTATCAAATTCTTCTTTGTGCTAATCTTTATCAGATTCCTCTTTGTGTCCATCTTTATCAAATTCTCCTTTGTGCTACTCTTTAATCAGATTCCTCTTTGTGCTCATCTTTATGAAATTCCCCTTTGTGCTCATTTCTTTAGAATGACGGTTCTCTTGACGGGGATAAACTATCTTTTTATCTTTTGTGTTCAAAAAACATGAAAATGTCCCACTGAGTTGCGGACTTGTACGCAAGCTGATTCTTTCCTTTTTTAAGGTACCTTTTGTATCAGGGTAGATTAACTTATTTTATATATTTTAATTTTCTCGAAGTTTTAGGATCTATAATCATATCTAATATATTATATCAAAACTATTTATAATATGATTATAGATGAGATATTCTTTTCAACTAAAAATATCTAGTTTTTTAATAAATAAATTTAATTTATGATCAAAATTTTATTTGAATTTAATTATTTTTTTGATCAAAATCTAAATGGGATAATCTATTTAGATTTAGTGTAAGTTATAAAAAAATATTATTTTTTGTAGGTTTAAAATTGTCCATCTTATATTTTTTTATAAAAAGAAGTGTTTTTATATTTATTTATTTTACTTCACTTTTTTATTAGAAAAAATTAATTAATTTTTCCTTAATTGATAAAATGATTTAATTAATTTTTCGTTAAATAAGAAATAGTAATTCGGCAAAATTGATTTTCACCTGTTTAACAAAAACATGTCTTTTTGGTTTTATAAAAAGTTTGGCCTGCCCAATGATTTATTTAATGGCTGCAGTATTTTGACTGTACAAAGGTAGCATAATCACTTGTCCTTTAATTGAGGTCTGGAATGAACGGTTGAATGAAAAATCTACTTTCTTTTTTTTAAATTAAAAATTAATCTTTTAGTTAAAAAGCTAAAATATATTTATAGGACGAGAAGACCCTTTAGAACTTTATTTTTTATATAAAAATTTTGTTGGTCAATAATGTAATTTTTATTGTAAAATTTTGTTGGGGTGACAGAAAAAAATTAATAACTTTTTCTATTTATATCATACATACATGAATATTTGATCCTTTTTTAGGAATAGAAGATTAAGTTACCTAAGGGATAACAGCGTTTGTATTTTAGAGAGTTCATATTGATAAAATAGTTGCGACCTCGATGTTGGATTATAATAAAATATAGGAGCAGAATATTATATTTTGGGTCTGATCGACCCTTAAATTTTTACATGATCTGAGTTCAGACCGGCGTAAGCCAGGTTGGTTTCTACCCATAATTAATTGTTAAACTTTAGTACGAAAGGACCATGTTTAAGGAATATTTTTATTGTTTTTTATATAAAATACTACTTTGGCAGAAAAAATGTTTTAAATTTAGAATTTATTTATGTAATGATTATTACAGGTAGTGTACGACTTAAAACCGTACAATTTGAAGTCGTACGCTCAGACCCGACAAGCAGCGAGGAGACGACACCCTTGGGAAACTCGAAACCCAGACATCCGTCGCCGCAGGACTCACCAGCAAAGCATTTTCTCACGGGCCGTGAGAAAACTCGAGCGCTGAAAAAATCCGCAACATTTCGGATTTTGAGGCGCTCTCAAAAGCTCCACGTGTCCGGCGAGTCAGCAGATGGGAAGACAACCGCCCATCGAGCGATTGGATATTTCGAGATCCCACCACTGCTTACTTCACCGAATAAAATCCTCCTTCGAATCCCCTCCAAGAGTCTGGAGCAATTTTGGGGACGCCTAAAACCAAACGATTGGCTGAGGGGTTGGCCCAAAGGAAAAACTTGCGCAAACTTTGGGCCAGGAGGAAACACGAGAAATCGAGGAAAACTATTCTATGTCCAGCAGGTAAAGTGTGTGCTTCGACAGCCCTAAAAGACCGCTAGAATCACGAGCCGGACCGCAGGAGTTCAAGTTTGGCTCGGAACACAGTTGGACCCAGCAAAACTCGCAGGAGAACTCGGCCCTTAGAATCTGCCACTACGGCAGCCACTCGAAGGCCTCCAGAAGGACACCCTTTCCGACCTTCCAGAAGAACAGGCGAGGTAGGAAAGAACATTAGAATCAATCTGGTTGAGCTGATAGGTAGGAATTTATTTTTTCATGTTAATATTTTATAGATCCTAATTGTCTCAATTTCGGAGAATATTAATTACCTACCCAAAAACAGTTGTTCTTTTTCTCCTTCCTTGCAAGTTCAAAGGTTGGCGTCAAGGCATTGGGTGGAACAAACAGATTCCTGGCAGTGATGTCCGCTTAGAGGCTAAAACTGGCAGGAATATAACTCTTACAAATGGTGGAGGCGCCTTAAGACTCGGCCCCCAAAGATTACATTTGATATTAACAGTTGAATAATTCATTTTTTTTAAAATGTACCTAAATAAAATAAAGAAAATATGTATTTTAAATTCCTTATAAATAATGAAAATTAAATTGTTCCAATTCCAAGTTAAAGTGAAAGTATTTACCTCAACTCGACCTTTGGATTAATTTGTGTAGATAACGTAAGAAAACATATCATATCATAATTCTCATAATATGATCATATTTAGTTGTAACCATGTATTGTACGTTGTGCATGTTAGAATAAGAATTAATGGCTGAAGAAAAAAGTATTTTCTTATCGCTAATTTCTAAATTAATAAAAAAAAAAGTAAAGACGAAAACACTCCAGTAGGAAGAATCGGATCAGAAACTAGGCCAGATTTAGTCAAATTTGGTATTTATACCGGTATTTTGAAGAAAAGAGGTGACTACATAAACCGAGACGACTTACGAGTAAAAATTAAAAATTATTGGGATGAACTAAAAACCCCGGATCAAGTTTTAGTGCAAATTCAAGAGGTTTTACGAGTCGGTCAAAACAATATTCATTTTTTATCCGCGATTAAATTAGTAGAGGAAAATTTAAGATTGATAGCTTCGCCAATCCGAGTGGCAAGTAATTAGGGACGAATTTGAAGATTTGTTAAGTGAAAAACTGACAAGTCAGGGAGAAGTGGTAGCGGGATCCGCAAACCTACCCCGGAGCATAGGGACGACTCTGCGCGGACCACCTGGGATTAATCCTCCTCCCATCCCCACAACCACTCGCACGAACGACATACAAACCATGGCCGAACATCGCCCAAAAATGCAGCCACGCTATTTCGATGGCAACACCTCGACCGAAAGTGTCACGGAGTGGGTGGCGCACTTTAATCAAGTGGCGAAAAGTGCGAAGTGGTCCGACGAAACAAAAATAGACCTTTTCCCCGCCTATCTATGCGGGAAAGCCTACCAATTCTACATGAGGTTGGCACAGTCACTGGAACCACCGAATACCATAGATCAATGGCAAGCGCGCTTGATCACTAGATTCCAGGATCCAGCGCACTTAGAAAGAAAACGTACTCAATTATACCAATTAAAACAGGGGACTGAGCGAGTCCACGAGTACTTACATACTATGATTCAGCTAGCATAAGAAGTAGACCCCAAATTCTCTGAACTTGAATTAATCAGATTAATAAAATTAGGGATGAAACCAGTGTTCACTAAGATGATTGCAACGTCAGACTGCAACAATTTAGAGCAGCTAGAATCGGCTCTACTCAAGGCAGAGGCGGCCCTGGACGTCCTCGAGACCAGAAAAGCCTTAGAGAACAATGAGCTCAAAAAGGAGCTTGAAAAAATTAAAAAAGAAATAAATTCGCTCAGGGTTAGTCAGGAAAAAGGAAAAGGCGATCAAAAATCAGAATCGCAACAACGCGGACGTGGAGGCGGCTCAAAATCATATCGTGGTGGCTCAAACTCGCTAGGACGAGGCGGAGCCAACACTCAAAACTCCCATGATGAGGGCTCGAACCAAAGTAACAACAGGGGAGGATCCCGAGGGTACCACAGGGGTAACTCTGGTAGAGGAAATTATAGGGGTAGGAATCATTCGAGAGGTTCGAATAGTCGAGGTCATAGCTTTCAAAATGGCCAGCAAAATTGGTACCCTTATAATCCGCCAAATCCTTGGCAATGGCAAAACCCCTGGGGGCAGGATCAAAATCAAAGTTATTCCAACCAGCCTCAAAACTGGATGCCTGTATTTCCTCAAAACTCAGGAAATTGGACCCAAGGACCTCAACAAAACCAAAACTATGCCCAACAGCCGCCCCGTAATAACAATAAGTCTAACAATAACCATTCAAAAAACTAGATTCGACCGATTCAGGCATGGGTTCTGAATCGAGGATAAACAAACATTCAAACTAATATGCATAAAATTCAAACTGTACAGCCGAAATTAAATATCAATGACATAGCTAAGAATATTTCCGGTAATCAACCAAGAGTAAAAATACAGATCGGGAATAAATGGTATAATGCGACAATAGATAGTGGAGCGTCAGCATCCATATTACCGCACGAAATCCTACCAAATTCAATAAAATTGCAGGACCCTGGTGCTTCATTCCTTGATAGGGCTTCAGAATGACGAAATCCCACTGAAAGGGATCGGCGTCGTTAATTTCAGATTAGGAGAAGGACCGCAACTCTAAAGCACACCTTTTTCGTCTACCAAAATTCTAGGAAAAAAACAGGAGGCAAGGGAACCTCAAATTTTGATAGGATC
>CM033999.1:11596924-11654397 GCA_019603395.1 Cyrtorhinus lividipennis | reverse complement strand
GCTAACAACAAAAAACGATTCACAAAGGACATAGAAGTTCATCAGTCATTGCATAGCCAATAGAGATGAATTTTTGTGTGTACCTTCCTTCATACCCATTTTAAAATTATTCACCGTCTCACTCGCTCAAGTCTGAGACATTACCGCAAGATTGCCCAGAATGTCCTCAAGTGGACTGTGTTCGAAAACAACCAGGGTGATCTGAAGCCTGATGCGTCTGACCCGTGGACTAATAATATAAGAGGATCCTACTAATTTCGCCTATGAGGTCTACGTTCCCTTACTGATTATTCTACCGATAATTGCAAAATTGATGCCTGAACCGTGAAACTTATAATAACAAGAGGATCCTTACTAATTTTTTGCCCCTGAGGTATACGTTTTCCTTTCTAATTATTCTACCGATAAATTAAAAATTAAAAAAACTCGGCGCTGCGTCTCTCGCCAGGGGGCAAGCCCCCTGGACCCCCCGGATTGCTTTTCAACATAGAGCTACGGCTAAAATTCGAGAAACATGGAACATCCTTTAGCCATGTCCTTCTTCTAGCGACACATAGATTGTTTACTATGGTTACTATGGAACGTCACCTAATTTCGTCACCAATTCCGTGTGACATTTTTCGGCAGTGAGTCCAAGGCTAAAGCATGTTCCATGTCTAAAAAAAAGTTAGCAACTTACTTGAGCACGCCCGAGTCGGTCACCTGAAACAACCAGTTGACTGTAAGGAAACATTCCTACCCAAATAATTCTATAATAATCATAACATGATATAAAATGCCATCGAAGTCTTACCCTCGTCGGGCGTAAGAGTCAGTAAGCTAGAATCACTCAAAGATACGTCGCTTAGACTGTCACTCAACTCCCCGTCTTCGTATTTCCTTTTTTTCGAATTTCCCTCCTTTAATTTTGCAGCATCCTTGAGTATGGTACTGTTCTCCAAATTTTTAATTTGATAGTCTTTTTGACTTTATCTGGAAACAAGGAATTTCAACTTCAATATAAAAAAATTACTCACTGAACATAATACATGAAAGGTAGTAGTTTACCTAAAATCACAGCTTGCGTATGTTCTCCACTATCCATGAGATCCTCAATGAAGACATCAGCTACCTTGGATGAAGGCTGATCTTTTTCAGACAAGGCAATAGGCGCACTGGTTGTATCCTTGTTCACTATCATACTACTCTCTTGATCTCCAAGTTCTTGTTTCTTTTGTGGAGATACGCAGTTTTCTTGTTTAATTTTTACGTTAGCAATCATCGATGAAGGCTGCAGTTTCATTTCGTGCGGTTCAGTAACAGACTCAATGACTTCTTTTTTCAAAAGGTCAATTAATGGGAGCTCTTTTTCAGTTTTGATGTTGCCCATTGCATGTGTTTTTGATTTTTTTTTCGCAAGAAGACTTTCTACTTTTTTCAGACGAAATGCTGAGGGAATACTTAGTACTGCTCTTTTTACTTTTCTTCTTTTCTTGTGCTTCTTACTTTTGGAGCTGTAAGTCCTATCGTAACTACTTTTGGATTTTCGTTCCTTCTTCACTACGACTTTCTTCTCAACGTCGCTGGCTTCGTCGTCATCGGATGATGGAACGATATCATGAATGGAATTAAACAGCTCCTTCAATATCTCATCAGAGCTTTTCTTGTCCTGGGCCATGGCTTCTAGGTCGTTAGAAGGTACTTTAGTTATATGAAGAAGATGGAATGGAAGAGGACCATAACGACCGATAGCGAGTATGTGTCAGCACGAAAGAGGTGTCGACTCTGGAAACAACAAGAGCAAAATAAGTAATACTTGAATAGTAAAAAAATGATCCTGTATGCAGGGAGTATGTTCGGCAAGAATACATCCATCGGGCGCAGAGTTCGGATTCAGTACCGTTACCAATATTATCATGTTGTGATGTATATTTTCGTGGTTCAATGAATGTAGGACTGCCATCCGTCCAATTTTAAAAGCGGCGAGTGAAGTGCGCAATATTTCTTCCAAATCTCTTCAAGATGAGTGCACACTTAACAATTTGGCAAGACAAGAGAAAATGTTCAGGACTGGGTAATTTCCCAGAAAAACTAGGTAAGTAGATTGATCGCTGAATTTCTGGTTTGCCTGGACAACACGTTTTTAGAAAGGGATTTTACCACGTTTCCAGTAGAGTAAGGCATAAAATCATCGATTTGGTAATATAAAAGTCGTTTCGCGGCTACATCAAGTTGCTCTGTGACGTACTCAGAGAAGCAGGATCAAAAGCCACGTGTTTTTAAAAATGTAGGTCTAATAAATTTTTCAATATTTTCTTTTTTAAAGCAACCAAAATTACCGTTGTCTAGTTCCTCCAAAGACCAAAAGTGTTAAACCGTCTTCGTTTTGGTTGGTTATTCCTTGAATAATCAACCTATGTTTTCATGCAAAAGTCAATCTCTCCGATTCGGTCCAACATTTTTTTCTGGACGTTTCAAAGTGTCTAGATCAAAATAAGCAAATGTTCGTCCGCCGTCCATGCCAATTTTGGTTGTAGAAAATGTTCTAAAAATCTGAAATGTTGGGTCCAAGGTCCGTTTTCGGCTCTAGTTGGTCCTCGAAACTTTTCAGCCCGATCGGACCAAATTTGGATGGAGTAGGAGTCAAAATTTGCATTTTCAAAAAAATAGATTTTCGAGATTTTTGGCGATCATGGGTATTGGCGAGTGGGGTATTAATTTCCACTAAATTTTGGACGCTGAATCCATTGAAATGGGTCCCCGAACGATTGGCACCCACCGGAAGAAGTTATGGGTCAGAATTGGTATCTACCCATTTCGAATGTGTGTTTTAGAGATATCTGGTACCTAGGCGTGTGGGGTATCATTTTCCACTAAATTTTGGACCCTGAATCGATTGGAATGGGTCCGGGACCCGCCACACCCACTGTTTTCCCCACATTGAAGTAATGAGTCTCCATGCGCCTGGTCCGAGGAATAACCAACCCGTGTGAATGAATTTGCAGCGTTTCTTTCATTTAGGTACCACTACCTAACTTATCCGGACTTTGGACTGTGTCCGACTTTCTTCATGGAGATCACAGCCCTAAATGAATGATCTGATAGATTCATTAATTCCAAGCACTGGGAACAAGTTCCTTGGTAATAAGAAGGTAAGTACCGAGTGCTTAACTGGAGGTAAAGAAAGCAAACACTCGTTATGTGTACGGAACTTGTGAATTAGGCAAAGGCTATGTAAATATGTGTAAATATATTATATTGTGTACTTAAGAATAGCATTCTACTAAATCCTACAATGAAAGTTGAATAGTTTTTCAAACCCTTGGACCTCAAGTTTTCTAGATGCTTAATATTTATATTCTTCACTACTCAGGCTGAGGAATATCGTAATAATAGAATTATGTAGAAGACGAACAACCGTTCCTACCCGACTTACCTAAGAAGTGCTATCTCAGCGCACCAGTAGAACAATACATACTTACAAGCTAAGCTCGATGGTTTCCGGCCTAAATTAAAAATAATGAGTCAGCATGGTACTAACTACACCACGGTCACGAATACTGCAGCGTTAGCTATTATATAAATGACGAAAAATGCGAAATCTTTACATTCCAACATTCCCTGACAGAGCAACTGGAGAACAACACAGGAACAGAACAGAAATACACAGTGTGAAAAAGAAATTATTGTGGAGGTGGTTGGCGTTCCCATTTTCAGAGCCCAAGAGCCGTGGAGACCTGTGAAAAACTGAACTCTGTCGTAGGTACATACTGCAGGCTACTTGCCAATAATTATATTAAATACTATTCAAGTCGCTAAACCAAAAAAAAAAAATGATACGAAATGGTAAAACTGTCGAATTAGGTGCGCACCCCCTCTTATCACTAAATTCGATATATCGAAGGAAAGAACTTAGTTCCCTCGATTTTGTTGTGTATTTAACTCGGGGCCTATTAGGAAAGAAAAAAACATCCCTGTTGTGTATTTAACTCGATATATCGAAACGTGTAGGAAGGTCATAAGTGATAACAGGGGGTGCGCACCTAATAGCACAGTTCAACCTACGAAATATATTGTTTCTTTTGCAGAATTTTTGTGTGCAACTTTTTATTTGTCTTTCATTCAGTCTTGCCACAGGTGAGTATACCTCTGACAAGTCATACTGATTTTTATCAGCAAACCTTTTCACGACTAATCTGCTTTTGTATAGAACAGATCCATCGGCTTCGGCTTTCCTCTTATTGACCCATTTTGTATTAAGGATCATTGTGTTAGGAGGAAGACTAGACTTTGGAATTATTTTCCAAGTGTCATTCTCTGCAAGGGACTGAAATTCTGAATTTATTGCCCCTCTCCACAGCGCAGAATCCTTCGAATTTATAGCTTCAGCGTAGCTCTCAGGATCCCCTTCCTCTGTCAGGTATGCGCCTTATTCCATTGTTTCGTAGAACTCCCAGTCACCTTGATCGCCTATAACCTCCTGAAATTCAACGTTTTCAGGTAGGCTCGATTGTTCTGGTTCGCTTCGTGGAACTTGTGATTCGGGCTGTTCTAAATTTTCATCAGTGGTGTTTTGTATTTGTGTTGTTTCCTCAACTCCAACACCCTCGTCACCTGCTGAATATTCCTCATCTACCTGGAACGGCTCCCCCCTTTCTGAATGTCTCAAAACTGCTTGGTTGGAACCATAATGTTCTTGCTTCAACAAAATCGACATGTTTGGATCTCACTAGCTTTCTGGTAATTGCATCTAAGACCAGATAGCCAGTTTGCTGACATTCAAGAAGAGGTATGTTCGCAGTAGCAGTTTGCTGACCGATTTCAAACTGGTTGGAGTTTGGGCAGTGCGCACGCGCGACCTCTACCAACTTTCAAACGGTTTCCAACTGGTTGGAACCAAGGTGTTCTGCGAACGCATTTGACCCGATCCCGCGTTCCCTCAGCCACCGCCGTTCTCTCCGCCTCTTTTCTTCTCTCGCCGTCTTGGTTGGTTTCCCTTTTATGACCAACGCATGTTTTCATGAAGGTCAAACTCTCATTTTTCCCCAAAATTTTACCGATTGCGTTTTGGGGTGAATAGATCACAGCACGCTGCAAATTCTATCACAAGGGATAGAATAGAATTTTAAGGTCGGTCGTTATTTCGTGCGTGCTCATTATACAGGGTGTCCCACAAATTGTCCCCCACCCTCTCTCCCTAAAATCTTATCAATGAGAGCCAACAAAAATTGTTTTTTTCAAATCAAACATCCTTATTTCAATTGGGAACTCTAATTTTTGTTTGCAGATTCACATTCTACTAGAAATTTCATGAAAATTTGATCCCTCAAACAATTTTTTTCAACGCACGCAACCGGTTCAGCGAGCACGCAAAGTTGTGCAACCCCAAAATTGTCAAATAGTGAAGGATGGTGAAATCTAATGTATGACACTTGAATTGTCACTGTTTTCAAACACTAATTCACGAGATGCTATCCGCACCTTGATTCAGAATAAAGAATCGAAATTAATTTACACACTAAACTAAATCACATAGTTTACACTCTAAACTAGGTGTGTATCTGCCTCGAAAAATGTCCATTTAAATACCACCTTTTATTCTTGACGACCTGCCCAATAATGGCTCAGTATGTTCTTTAAAATTAGGGGAGACCGAGTTGCTCATCCTGATTATGCCGGCCCAGGCGCCGGCAAAACGTTGGAGAAAATATAAAATGAGCACGTAATAACATCCGACCCTTACAAAAATCCGTTCTCTAACAACGTGCAAAATGGAAGGTAAACAAATTGACTAACATCTTTCACATCGGTTGGTTATTTCTCGGACCAAGAGAATGGGGAAAGCAGTGAGTGTGGAGTCTCCCAGGCCCATTCCAATCGATTCAGCGTCCTAAGTTTAGTGAAAAATGATACCCTACACCCCTAGATTTCCAAAAATTTCGAAAATCCATTTTCGGAGAAGACATTTAGAGACACCCCCCCCCCTTCCTATAATATCGGTGCAATCGGGCTGAAGAGTTTCGAGGGCCAACTAGAGCAAAAAACGGGTCCTGAACCAAAATTTCAGATTTTTTGAAAAATTTTAACTACCAAAAATAATTTTGTCGGATTTAATCAAAAGAAATCCACAGCAAACCGCGAGAATTCAGATGGAACGCTGCAGAAGACGGATGTAGATGGAATGATTTGATTGGCCGAGCGGCCCTGAAGGGGAGGGGCGAAACAGTTTGAAAGCAGTCAGCAGGAAAACCTCTGACTGCTCTGACGGGTTTCAAACTGGTTCAATGCGTTGTGCAAACGGCAGTGGGCGAGTCCATTCCACCATCGCTCCCCTCTGGTGGAGTTTGGGAGCTTGTGCGAACGCTTCCAACCAATTGGAAACTGGTTTGGGTGCTTGTGCGAACAAACCTAAGGTAACCTTTTTGGCTCCTTGGTTGCATCTTTTCCTTAGGGGTGGGAACCAGGTAGTAAACTTCACATCCAAACCTCTTCACAAATGTCAATAATTATATTGAATACTATTCAATGCTAAGTCGCTAAACCAAAAAAAAAAAAAAAAAAAAAAAAATGATACGAAAAAAATTGTCTCTTTTGCAGAATTTTTGTGTGCAACTTTTTATTTGGCTTTCATTCATCTTATCAATCCAAAGGCCCTAAATAATTTTGTTTTTTAAGCACAATACCTATTATAATAACATTTTTATTTCCAAAGACCTCCAAGCAAAGGACCTAATGCATTACTGACTAGAAATAGAGTGCAAATCTGTATTCTTTGCCACTACCTACCCCCTCATGTTGCCTAGTAACAGCACAGCTATCCAATTGCTCCAAAAACTATTATTTTGTATAGCATCAAATCCCTTTCATTTTAGTAAAAAACTTGGTAATTGATAAGTAAAATTACATGGTGGTGTCCCAAAAAAGAGCGTACTCGGCCCACTTTGATACATCCTGTGCACCACCTCACCAGTGATGTGCCAATGAGGGGAACGCACAGATAACGTTCGCAGATGGTACATAGTGTTGGTAATTTGACCCACGAGAGATAGCAAAACTCAAGAGATTTATTACACGTCTTCAAGAATAGACAATGAAATGGAGGGTCAAAAAAGAAATGGGATCAAGATGAACGAGTTGAAATTTTAGTTCATATCAATTTCACCGACCATAAGCTGGAAGATCTCCCAGTCCATCTCAATGGCAAAATCATACTAAACTTGAATCAAGTATGTCAAAACAATGGGACCAGAATTGGTGCCCAAGTTTAGAAAAATGTATTGGCTACTTGGTCGGCAATAAAACATTTCGGAGCAGGAAAAATTAACCCCATAATACCCCCTTTGGACTTGAGCGGAGCGATGTCGTGAGGCTGCACCGCTCAGAACAACAGGACATCATTCAGAGTTTCATAATATGCAGTGGTGCAGCTAGTATGCATATCGGTACTCAAGAAATGTCCATCCACATAACAGAATTCACCATCTACCAAGTCAACCAGCAGGCCATGAGCTAAAAGGTCATATCAACGAAGAAGCTGTGCAGTTGCTTGAAGTTGACGGTAATCTCCTTCCCTACCCCCATAATTTGAAGACCCTTGCAGGGTGTTGTACCCTCACCGTCATAAATTTTGGAGACAAAAAATTAGGTATAGGGTAGCTTGAGAGTTGCGGACAATGTGAAGTGGCTGGAGAAACTCGAAGGAAAGAACCACGCAGTTTGCTGACACTAATTTCGTCCAGGCTTGTTTTAAATTGTGTCACGCATCGAATGAGTGCGAGTAGTTAGTTCAATTTAAGTTGCATTTTCCAATTCCATTGTAAATGAACATAGCACTATTGAGGAGTCTTCCATCATCTCCCACTAACAATTTTTAATTAATTTCTCTGCCAAAAATGTACCTCCTATGCTTGCTGTGCGGGTTACTAGGAAAAGGGCGTATTGAGAAACCTTGCGTAGGATCCAAATCTAAAAAAATATGTAGAATTTCTATTTAAAATGAAGTTTGCGTTAATAGCGCGCTTTGCGATTTTTCAATTTCCTAGAACATCAAAAAATACTATTACCAACTGTTCAAAGATCATGGTGGGGCCCCAACCGATTAAAGCAGATGTCGATTTCCTTCACACCATCAAGAAGTAGTAGCTTCAACTATAAATAACACAACGGGTTTTTAATAACTTTATTTACAGTCTAATAATGACACGGCTCACCAGGCAGAGAACAACATAATTCCGTTGGATATAAATAAGTGTCACTAGCGTTCAACAATATTTCTCAAAGCCGTCTACTTCTTCATTAGTCAACTGGTTATTTAATTGAAACGTCAACATCAGGTATAAAATTGGGTCAAAAGTCACAAGGCCAGGTTAGTCTTGTTCAGCAAGATAAATAAGATACATACAAGCACAATAATTTGAGTAGAAGGTGGGAAAAAAACACCTCCGAGAGAATTCGAAAATGCCTAAGCTCAATCGAAGTCATCTTACATCGGTTTACACAGTTCGTGTCATCAACTAGGTACTTTATAAGTTCAAACAATTTTGTAACCGATGTGCAACAAGCGTGCACATACGAGTGGTAAGTGGTAGATGATTAAATAGCCACTCTCGAAAGATATCAGTCAAAATGAGAAAATTCAAACCGATAAGATATTAGAGATAGGTATATAATTATGTGTATAATCTTAAGTATACGTTTCAGTATAATATTCACTTAACAATCGCCCTGCTACATACAGCTAGCAAAACGATCCCAACAATACAATACAACCAACATCATTAGTTAAACTATATTTACAATTTTAAAAATTTCACAGGATACCTACACTTATGGTTGCACATTGATTAGTACCAGCAACTAACGCATCTACTACGAGAAATTGACGAAAGAAATGTTAGAATTCATCTACAGATCTTGTCTTGTCGTACGTAACACAATTTACAACGTATCTCAGGCTCACTTATACAAGAGAAATAATCCCTTGGAGGAGACTTATTTCATTATACTACATTAACAAGAAAAAAATAAATTAACAAGAAAAAAATAAACTAGGCTCAAATAACCTTGTTGCCCCGCTTTCAGCACGGACTTAGAAGTCAATTGCACAGAAAATGTTTCAGGTAAAAAAATCAACATTATTGAAGTTTATGTATGTATTTAAACAAAGGTTGCTTGAAATCTAGCAGGTTTCTTAGGGCAGAACCTTACACATTACCGAAAATATAAAGAATGTAATAAAAGTTTTCTACTTCAACGCGCGAATATTCCGGAAGGGACAATTCGAACTCTGGAACAACTCTGGAACGGCCCTTGAACTACCATCTAATTTTTGAACAGTGCTTCTTTGTATCAATCAGTAACATCCCAAAGTCACCTGAAAGAGGGATTCTCATGTTAAAACGCACAAAGTTTTTGTTCATGAAAATATTAGAATATATTGTAAGTTGCCACCCCCGTCTGAGCTGGTGCTTAAGCCCAAGCAGGAGACCTTGCCTCAGCTGGGAGACCCGAGGTGGCAGAAGGCGACCCTACATTATGGCGGTGCCCATTGCACGCTCAGGGCTGTTGTATTTGTGCCATGAGAAGAGGAGGCAGATGTTTCTTCACCACGAGTAACAGTATGAACCCTGTAAAGTGAATGACTGTATTTTGCGTTCCCGAGAACTCTTCAAGAACTACCATTTGCGTTCCCGAGAACTCTCTGAGAACACCGCCCAAGAACTTGAGATTTCTTCGTGAACTGCATTTTTGCGTTACCAAGAAAGCTTTGAGAATTCCAATCATGTACTCACGTTTGCAAACTCAAGAACCGTCATTTACAAACTTGAAAATGCAGTGGGAGATCTAGACAACCAAGGACTCCCCAAGAATGCGTAACAAATAGTCAGAACTCAGGGAGGACGCATTGAGAACTCATTCAGCAACTCTAGAACAAGAACTCTCAATGGGGAACCCGAGAACTCCAGAGGAGAACGGACATAGAGGGGCGCAAGCATAAGGCGGTGCTGACCTACTCGAACTGTTGTATTTGTGCCACGAAAAGGGGCCAGTTTTTTTTCCGCGAGTGAATGTGACTGCAGTTTGCCTTCCCGAGATTTCTACAAGAACGCCTTCCAAGAACTCTCATTTGCAAACTCGAGAACTGTCATTCACAAAACACAAGAACACAGCGCGAAAACGTTTGCATATGCTCCAAAAAACTCGCTTACAAACCGCGAGTGAACGCAATCGTGACACCCACACTTCTTCATAGTAAAATCCTCGCACTCCCCTTAAGAACGCGGCAGGAACTTGCTGAGAACAACTTGATGCACCTATCCGTTGTACCAGACCCAAAGAGAAGCAACACACCAACCTCCAGTAACCTACAAACAAGTTACCCAGAACAACTCTGAACCCAAGCTGTACAGCCTTCAGCTGAATAGAGCTATTACAATAGTTGAGAACGCCATCAAAACCCATTTCTATTTCATCACTTTACTAATTGACTATCACATAATTTTGAACTCTCGTTTTGGTTGGTTATTCCTTGAATAATCAACCTATGTTTTCTTGCAAAAGGTCAACCTCTCCGATTCGGCTCATAATTTTTTTCTGGACGTTTCATGGTGTCTAGATCAAAAACGATGCAAATCCTTACCCAGGGGTTGGTTATTCCTCGGACCAGGCGCATAGACTCATTTCTTCAACATGGGGGAAATGGGGAAACAGTGGGTGCGGCGGGTCCTAGACCCATTCTAATCGATTCAGAATCCAAAATTTAGTGGAAACGCGCCCAGGTACTGCTAATCTCGAAAACACATATACAAAATGGGTAATATATACCCAATTTGACCCATAACTTCTTCCACTGGGTGCCAGTCGTTCTGGGACCCACTTCATTTGAATCAGCGTCCAAGATATAGTGAAAAATGATACCCCACACGCCTAGATCGCCCAAAATCTCAAAAATCCATTTTTCAAAAAACACATTTTGACCCCTACCCCGCCCAAATTTGGTCCGATCGGGCTGAAAAGTTTCGAGGACCGTCCTAGGCCGGTAACAGACCACTGACCCAATTTTCAGATTTTTAGAAATTTTTCTACTACCAAAACTGACTGGTTGCCCTATACACCATGTTTCTCTTAGAAGTCACCCCCTTCAGAGAAGAGGGAGAGAACGTTGACGTGTCAAGGCAAAGAACCTACGAAGGTATAATATTATTACAATGAGGATGGACGTTTTCGTCATTTGGACTTACCTCATAAAATATGAGCCGTGAAGATTGTGTAATATCCGGGAAATGTCCAGTCTAGAGGTCATCCGAGCCCTAGACTCTCTCATAACGAGTGCTGAGAACATTGAAGATTCTTTCAAGGGTGTCCGTCTTTCTTGATTCGGACCGAAGAAGTTCTTTGCGAAAATTTGTAAACATGCGCATTTTCCAAATTTCTTGACGACGAATTTCAGCGGCAAATGGTCGACAGCATTCAATGCAGGAGTTGGCTAGTGCCCCATTGTTGCCTTGGGGAACGACTGAGGACGGTGGAACGAGAGAAGCGCTACACGGAGTGTGCGCGGCTGGTCTCGTGGACACAGCCTGAGTCACGCTGGAGTTCCTAGTTCTGCCAGGCCGCCGACGGACGATAGCGGTTTCACTACTTACCGCCGGGGTCGAAACGAGCTTGTGCAGCATTTTTGGCGGCCGACCACGTCGGGTTCGTTTTACACCGGCAGTCCCTTCAGCGGCACGCAACAACTCTTCTGCAGCCATCTTCTCCAAAATAACGACTGGCTGCATATTTTTTACATTTGCTCTATGACGCGGGTATATCACGTTAGTTCCGACAAGCGGCACGTCCTCAATGTCGGAATCCGACTCCGCCGCAACATCTACACGACTAGAATCGGTAGTCCCGAGGGTCGGACTTTCACGTAGCCGGTCATGGTCACCGGAAGTGGAGGGGATCGGAGCAATCGTCCCTCCATCGGTGGCTGCAGCGCTGGAGAGCGATCTAATAGGGCTCGGTTTCATATTAGTTGTATGCGGGACCCTCCGCCCTACCTTGCCTTTGTCAACTTCTTCCTTTATTCTCGGATTGGATCGTTCGGAATGTCTTTTTGAGCCACCTCTCTTGTGGTCCTTTTGGCTGTGTTTGCTCTTCCTGCAACCGAAAACCGTAGGCATAACTGAAGAGTAACTTCGACGATTTTACTCATGATCTCTCTAATGAGGAAATTACATCAATTGTTCTCAATGTTTTTATGAAATGTACAGGACATGAGGAATAATAGAATAAGAATCAAAAACAGCTTCCTAAAAATTTAAAATAATCATGGAAAAAAGGCCGAAAGTGATGGAGATGCAGGTCACATGCTTGAAAAGTCGAATATATCAAAAAATCATAGTTACAGGTTGACACGAGGGAGCTGAAGGAGGAGCTCAAGCAATTCTGGAAGTGTTTCCCGTTTTTTGAGGTGTCCAAATTATTACAAATTATTTGTCATCTATTGTTTATGTCTTCCTTCAATTAAGTTGTTTGTAATAAAATAACTACTTAACATAGGCAATCTTTTTTCAACTGCTGTAGGTGGTCTTGTACGTTACTTTTGCTTTAGCTCTAAACATAGTTTGAAATTGATGTCAATTTCCAGGAGGAACATCAGTTAAAACACATTGAGCTGATTAAATTTTTTTCCTAAGCCAACAACAAAAAACGATTCACAAAGGACATAGAAGTTCATTCAGTCATTGCATAGCCAATAGAGATGAATTTTTGTGTGTACCTTCCTTCATACCCATTTTAAAATAATTCACCGTCTCACTCGCTCAAAGTCTGAGTTATTACCGCAAAGATTGCCCAGAATGTCCTCAAGTGGACTGTGTTCGAACGACCAGGGTGATCTGAAGCCTGATGCGTCTGACCCGTGGACTAATAATAAGAGGATCCTACTAACATCGCCTATGAGGTATAAGTTTCCATTCTAATTATTCTACCGATGAATAAAAAATAAAAAATAATAAAATTAGCACTTACTTGAGCACGCCCGAGTCGTCACCTGAAACAACCAGTTGACTGTAGGGAAACATTTTCGTGTCAGCACTAAACAGGTGTCGACTCTGGAAACAACAAGAGCAAAATAAGTAATACTTGAATAGTAAAAAAAAATGATCCTGTATGCAGGGAGTATGTTCGGCAAGAATACATCCATTGGGCGCGGACTTCGGATTCAGTACCGTTACCAATATTATCATGTTGTGATGTATCTTTTCGTGGTTCAATGAATGTAGGACTGCCATCAGTCCAATTTTAAAAGCGGCGAGTGAAGTGCGCAATATTTCTTCCAAATCTCTTCAAGATGAGTGCACACTTAACAATTTGGCAAGACAAGAGAAAATGTTCAGGACTGGGTAATTTCCCGGAAAAATTAGGTAAGTAGATGGATCGCTGAATTTCTGGTTTGCCTGGACAACCCGTTATTAGAAAGGGATTTTACCACGTTCCAGTAGAGTAAGGCATAAAATCATCGATTTGGTAATATAAAAGTCGTTTCGCGGCTACATCAAGTTGCTCTGTGACGTACTCAGAGAAGCAGGATCAAAAGCCACGTGTTTTTAAAAATGTAGGCCTAATAAATTTTTCAATATTTTCTTTTTTAAAGCAACCAAAACTACCGTTGTCTAGTTCCTCCAAAGACCAAAAATGTTAAACCGTCTTCATTTTGGTTGGTTATTCCTTGAATAATCAACCTATGTTTTCATGCAAAACTCAATCTCTCCGATTCGGCCCAACTTTTTTTCTGGACGTTTCAAAGTGTCTAGATCAAACTAAGCAAATGTTCGTCCGCCGTCCATGCCAATTTTGGTTGTGGAAAATGTTCTAAAAATCTGAAATGTTGGGTCCAAGGTCCGTTCTCGGCTCTAGTTGGTCCGATTGGGCTGATAAGTTTCGAGGACCCATCTCGGCCGGGAACAGACCCCTGACCAAAATTTCAGATCTTTAGAAAATTTTCTACTACCAAAAACGGCGCGGACGATGGACGGCGGACGGGCATTGACCTTTTTTGATAAGAATCAGGAGAAATCCCAAAAACACATTTTCAAAATGGGTATTATACACCCATTTTGACCCATAACTTCTTCCGGTGGGTGCCAATCGGTCTGGGACACATATCATTGGATTCAGCGCCCAAAATTTAGAGGAAAATGACACCCTACTCGCCTAAATCGCCCAAAATCTCGAAAATCCATTTTTCAAAAAACACATTTTGACCCCTACTCCCCCCCTCCCCCCATTTCACCCAAATTTGGTCCGATCGGGCTGAAATGTTTCGAGGACCCGTCTCGGCCGGGAACAGACCCCTGACCGAAATTTCAGATCTTTAGAAAATTTTCTACTACCAAAAACGGCGCGGGCGATGGACGGCGGACGGGCATTGACCTTTTTTGATCAGAATCAGGAAAAATCCCAAAAACACATTTTCAAAATGGGTATTATATACCTAATTTGACCCATAACTTCTCCCAGCAGGTGCCAATCGTTCTGGGACTCATTTCATTGGAATCAGGGTCCAAAATTTACTACATAATGCCCACCGCACGCCTATCTTCCAAAAAGTACACTCCCCTTTCACTGTTTCCTCCATACTCAAGCCCCAAGAATCAATAATTGTGGAATGATTTGTAACGTTTTTTGTTGTCTAAACCATGAAACGCAAACTGTCAAATTTTGGGACCAATCGGGAGATAGGCGCGTGAAGAGGAGAATACTCCAGTTGATTATTCAAGGAATATTGAGAAAATTGAATATTTTACCTCAGGTAGATTCAATACTGAATTCTGGTCTTCGATTTTCACTGTCAGGACTTCTGTAGGACACGTCAGCGGAGAATCTGTGGATGTTAAACGGTGTTTAGTCTCAACAACCCATCATTGAAAAGAAAAAACGCAGCAAATTCTTACACATGGGTTGGTTATTCCTCGAATAGGGGAAACAGTGGGTGTGGCGGGTCCCAGACCCATTCCAATCGATTCAGGGTCCAAAATATAGTGGAATATGATACCCCACACGCCCAGGTACCAGAAATATTGAAAACACATATACAAAATGGGTAGATACATACCCATTTTGACCCACAACTTCTTCCGGTGGGTGCCAATCGTTCTGGGACACATATCATTGAATTCAGCGTCCAAAATTTAGTGGAAAATGATACCCCACACGCCTAGGTACCAGAAATCCCGAAAACACATATACAAAATGGGTAATATATACCCAATTTGACCCATTACTTCTTCCAGTGGGTGCCAATCGTTCTAGGACCCGTTTCATTGGATTCAGCGCCCAAAATTTAGAGGAAAATGACACCCTACTCGCCTAAATCGCCCAAAATCTCGAAAATCCATTTTTCAAAAAACACATTTTGACCCCTACTCCCCCCACCCACACAAATTTGGTCCGATCGGGCTGAAAAGTTCCGAGGACCCGTCTCGGCCGGGAACAGACCCCTGACCGAAATTTCAGATCTTTAGAAAATTTTCTACTACCAAAATCGGCGCGGGCGATGGACGGCGTACAGCGGACGGGCATTGACCTTTTTTGATCAGAATCAGGAAAAATCCCAAAAACACGTTTTCAAAATGGGTATTATATACCCAATTTGACCCATAACATCTTCCAGCAGGTGCCAATCGTTCTGGGACTCATTTCATTGGAATCAGGGTCCAAAATTTACTACATAATGCCCACCGCACGCCTATCTCCCAAAAAGTACACTCCCCTTTCACTGTTTCCTCCATACTCTAGCCCCAAGAATCAATAATTGTGGAATGATTTGTAACGTTTTTTGTTGTCGAAACCATGAAACGCAAACTGTCAAATTTTGGGACCAATCGGGAGATAGGCGCGTGAAGAGGAGAACACTCCAGTTGATTATTCAAGGAATATTGAAAAAATTGAATATTTTACCTCAGGTAGATTCAATACTGAATTCTGGTCTTCGATTTTCACTTTCAGGACTATGTAGGACACGTCAGCGGAGAATCTGTGGATGTTAAACGGTGTTTACTCTCAACAACCCATCATTGAAAAGAAAAAATCTGCAAATTCTTACACATGGGTTGGTTATTCCTCGAATGGGGGTAACAGTGGGTGTGGCGGGTCCCAGACCCATTCCAATCGATTCAGGGTCCAAAATATAGTGGAATATGATACCCCACACGCCTAGGTACCAGAAATCCAGAAATCCACACATATACAAAATGGGTAATATATACCCAATTTGACCCATTACTTCTTCCAGTGGGTGCCAATCGTTCTAGGACCCGTTTCATTGGATTCAGCGCCCAAAATTTAGAGGAAAATGACACCCTACTCGCCTAAATCGCCCAAAATCTCGAAAAACCATTTTTTCAAAAAACAAATTTTGACCCCTACTCCCCCCACTCACCCAAATTTGGTCCGATCGGGCTGAAAAGTTTCGAGGACCCGTCTCGGCCGGGAACAGACCCCTGACCGAAATTTCAGATCTTTAGAAAATTTTCTACTACCAAAAACGGCGCGGGCGATGGACGGCGGACGGGCATTGACCTTTTTTGATCAGAATCAGGAAAAATCCCAAAAACACATTTTCAAAATGGGTATTATATACCCAATTTGACCCATAACTTCTTCCAGCAGGTGCCAATCGTTCTGGGACTCATTTCATTGGAATCAGGGTCCAAAATTTACTACATAATGCCCACCGCACGCCTATCTCCCAAAAAGTACACTCCCCTTTCACTGTTTCCTCCATACTCTAGCCCCAAGAATCAATAATTGTGGAATGATTTGTAACGTTTTTTGTTGTCGAAACCATGAAACGCAAACTGTCAAATTTTGGGACCAATCGGGAGATAGGCGCGTGAAGAGGAGAACACTCCAGTTGATTATTCAAGGAATATTGAAAAAATTGAATATTTTACCTCAGGTAGATTCAATACTGAATTCTGGTCTTCGATTTTCACTTTCAGGACTATGTAGGACACGTCAGCGGAGAATCTGTGGATGTTAAACGGTGTTTACTCTCAACAACCCATCATTGAAAAGAAAAAATCTGCAAATTCTTACACATGGGTTGGTTATTCCTCGAATGGGGGTAACAGTGGGTGTGGCGGGTCCCAGACCCATTCCAATCGATTCAGGGTCCAAAATATAGTGGAATATGATACCCCACACGCCTAGGTACCAGAAATCCAGAAATCCACACATATACAAAATGGGTAATATATACCCAATTTGACCCATTACTTCTTCCAGTGGGTGCCAATCGTTCTAGGACCCGTTTCATTGGATTCAGCGCCCAAAATTTAGAGGAAAATGACACCCTACTCGCCTAAATCGCCCAAAATCTCGAAAAACCATTTTTTCAAAAAACAAATTTTGACCCCTACTCCCCCCACTCACCCAAATTTGGTCCGATCGGGCTGAAAAGTTTCGAGGACCCGTCTCGGCCGGGAACAGACCCCTGACCGAAATTTCAGATCTTTAGAAAATTTTCTACTACCAAAAACGGCGCGGGCGATGGACGGCGGACGGGCATTGACCTTTTTTGATCAGAATCAGGAAAAATCCCAAAAACACATTTTCAAAATGGGTATTATATACCCAATTTGACCCATAACTTCTTCCAGCAGGTGCCAATCGTTCTGGGACTCATTTCATTGGAATCAGGGTCCAAAATTTACTACATAATGCCCACCGCACGCCTATCTTCCAAAAAGTACACTCCCCTTTCACTGTTTCCTCCATACTCAAGCCCCAAGAATCAATAATTGTGGAATGATTTGTAACGTTTTTTGTTGTCTAAACCATGAAACGCAAACTGTCAAATTTTGGGACCAATCGGGAGATAGGCGCGTGAAGAGGAGAATACTCCAGTTGATTATTCAAGGAATATTTAGAAAATTGAATATTTTACCTCAGGTAGATTCAATACTGAATTCTGGTCTTCGATTTTCACTTTCAGGACTTCTGTAGGACACGTCAGCGGAGAATCTGTGGATGTTAAACGGTGTTTACTCTCAACAACCCATCATTGAAAAGAAAAAATCTGCAAATTCTTACACACGGGTTGGTTATTCCTCGAATGGGGGAAACAGTGGGTGTAGCGGGTCCCAGACCCATTCCAATCGATTCAGGGTCCAAAATTTAGTGGAAATGATACCCCACACGCCTAGGAAGCAGAAATCCCGAAAACACATATACAAAATGAGTAATACATACCCATTTTGACCCATAACTTCTTCCAGTGGGTCCCAATTGTTCTGGGACACACACCACTGAATTCAGCGTCCAAAATTTAGTGGAAAATGATACCCCACTCGCATAGATCGCCCAAAATCATTTTCAAAAACAAATTTTGACACTTACCCCGCTCAAATTTGGTCCGATCGGGCTGAAAAGTTTCGAGGACCCGTCTCGGCCGGGAACAGATCCCTGACCTCAATTTCAGATTTTTAGAAAATTTTCCACTACCAAAAACGGCACGGACGATGGACGGCGTGCGGTTAAATTTTAGGTTTTTATCCAGGTACGGGAGGATTATTGAGTACTCGCCCTACCTAAAACGTTCTAGCAAGAGAGCCCCTTGCAGGACTGTGGAGACACACATGAGTGGGTGAAGAAAAATGCTAGTGCGGAGGACACAGGTGGGGTCTTCCTGAATTGGTACCTCTATAAAATGCCTGTATGTTCAGTGATGCCAAGTGGCAAGGCGAGTGAGTGCCGCCACAAAAGCACGAAGTCCCAAAAACTCCACAGCCCACCTACGCCCTTCAGCTGGGGGCGGGGCAGCCTGTTGTACTTGGGAAGCCATAGAGCCTTAGAGCAGGGCTCCCCAATATGATCAGATGCTGAAAATCAGGGAAGACTGTCATGGGCCACACGGCCTCGGAAACAGTCTAGCGTAGGTACAACAGGACGGCGTACGGCGGACGGACACTGACCTTTTTTGATCAGGACATCATGAAACGTCCAGAAAAAAATTTTGAGCCGAATCGGTGAGGTTGACCATTATCATGAAAACATAGGTTGATTATTCAAGGAATAACCAACCAAAACGAACTAACGCGGTAGTGCGCGTGGTCATCGAAAAAATTTTCATGAGGCGAATTATTTTTCCGGATATTATCTCGACGAGTGACACAAAATAACGATTACAGGATTTATTTTGGCTCATTAATTCTAAGTGCATCGTCAGTATGAGTCTCCAGTTTGAATCGAATTAGGAGGTAGGGGGCATCTTTAAAGACCCCCATACACGACGGAGCCAACGGGCCAAATGGCCCCGCGCCGAGCCAAACTCGCCCGTATATGGGAAAGGAAAGTGGCTTGATGTGGCTCGGCGAAAAAATGCTGGATTATCGAACGATCCAAAATCCACGGAGCCGAGCCAAACTTTGGACCGTCCGTGTGTGGGGATTCGCGGAGCCAAATGGACTCGGGCCAGATCGTGGCTCGGCCGTGTTCGGCTTATCGCCATGACAACAATCTGATCGATGACGTCACTCCTTCAGCCTACGACACTGGCAATGGTTTTATCAACGACAATGATCTATTTTTTTATTATTGACTTTATATTATTATGATTTTATGGTTTCATACGATTTTATATTTGATAAAAAAAGAAATAGCTGTGGTAAATTACATTTTTTCAAAGTGCAGCCACTTGCTAAATACCGAAGCGTTGCAGTTAATCTTTCATGAGGCGTGATGGCTTGCCTCATATTCGTGTCCTGCCTTTGTATCATGGGTGTCACCATATATATAGGCCCGGAGCAAATGGACTCGTTGGCTTGGCTCCGAGCCGAATGGCTCCGTCGTGTATGGGGGCCGCGTAATGGCGACGCGTTCAGTACATCGTTGGTTGCACGCGGCTCGCAAATATTTAAGGATGAATATTTCAACTCCTAACATGGCAACCCCGCTTGATTCAAAAATTTCTCGAGCAAGGAACTACTTATCACAACTCAAAGCTTGAACATCTCCGCTCCGTAAACTAGGCACTACAACGTGAGGTTATAATTCTCGTCATTGTAAAGCGTGCGCTAGACGCCCACGGCGCCGTATTAAAATGTCGGTATAAATACCTTGGGTATTTGTCGTGGGATGCTCGTAGGTCTGTCCAAATTTCCCGGTGTGTACCGTGCGCCTCCTCTATAGGGTCGTATCGGGTGATATCCTCTTCAGTAGGAAGACTTCTCGTTACGGCGTCCCTGTAATAGCTTGAACAAATCCTCGGCGACTAATGGTGGCCTGTCAGCTGAACACCTGTCATGGAGTTAATACTGGGTAGTAGTGTAGTGGATGACCAGTGAAGTGAAGCAAGCAAACCCAATATTCATAATTCAAGAATTTAAAATCTGATAAATACTATTCAATGCTAAGTCGCTCAAAAAAAAAAAAAAAAAAAAAAAAAAAAAAAAAAAAAAAAAAAAAAAAAAAAAACTTCTCTTTTGCAGAATTTTTGTGTGCAACTTTTTATTTATCTTTCATTCATCTTATCAATCCAAAGGCCCTAAATAGTTTTGTTTTTTAAGCACAATACCTATTATAATAACATTTTTATTTCCAAAGACCTCCAAGCAAAGGACCTAATGCATTACTGACATAGACTGAAATAGAGGGCAAATCCTCTATTCTATGCCACTACCTACCCCCTCATGTTGCCTAGTAACAGCACAGCTATCCAATTGCTCCAAAAACTATTATTTTGTATAGCATCAAATCCCTTAAATTTTAGTAAAAAACTTGGTAATTGATAAGTAAAATTACATGGTGGTGTCCCGAAATCCTTGGACTTGGCGCATGGAGACTCATTTCATCAAACAGTGGGTGTGGCGGGTATCGGACCCATTCCAATCGATTCAGCGTCCAAAATTTAGTGGAAAATGATACCCCACACGCCTAGGTACAAGAAATCTCGAAAACTCAAATTCAAAATGGGTAGATAGGTACCCATTTTAACCCATAACTTCTTCCGGTGGGTGCTAATCGTTCAAGGACCCATTCCAATCGATTCAGGGTCCAAAATTAAGTGGAAAATGATACCCCACTCGCCTAAATCACAGAGAATCTTGAAATCCATTATCCAAAAAAACGCATTTATACCCCTACCTCCTCCAAATTTGGTCCAATCTGGCTTAAAACTGTAGAGTAACAACTAGAGTCAGAAGTGGGTCCTTGACCCAAATTCAAGATTCTCACAAAATTCTCTACTACCAAAATCAGCCTGGATGGTGGATGGTATAGGGACATTCATATCAGTTCTCAGAAAGACATATACTGTCAGGACAGGCAAAAGGCTAGAGAAACCCAGTATTTCTAGTTATTTCATTCTTGGAACTGTGCTCATGTCCACTCTTCTATGCTCATTTGAAAACCTTCCAAGGGCTGGGAAAATTAAAAAAACACCTGCTCCCATCAGAAACCAGGAACTGACACACAGGTGATGAGAGGAGAAGGACTGGACTTAATGAGTGTACACTAAATAAATTACAGAGGTATTAGTTCCCAGAAGGACTCATATCATGTTGAGATGTCAAGGGACAGAGAACCCAGTGTTCCTAGTTAATTGGTTTTCCTTCTTGCAACTATATCCCTGTCCAGACTCTTCTATTCACATTTGTGAACCTTGTGAGGGCTGGGAAAATTATAAAAACCCTGCTCCCACCAGAAAACCAGAACTGTCATGAGACGACTGAAGAAGTGTACACAGAACCAGTAATTAGTTCTCAGAAGGTGTTGTGTTGAGAAGTTAAGAGACAGAAAACCCAGTACTCCTAGTTAATTGGGTTTCCTTCAAGGAACTATTCTTGTCCAGAGTCTGAGTATGAGAAAATTTCAAAAACCCTGTTCCCACCAGAATTGTCACAATCGAGGCCCAAAAGAATCAAACTTATAGGTGTACACAGAAATGACATCAGTTCTCATAAGGACTTGTATTTTGAAGAGAGGAAGAAAAGCTGAAGACCCAGTATTCCTAGTTCCATCTTGGAACTTCTGTTTTGTCTGTAGTCTAAACCTCTGGAGGGCTGAGTAAATTGAATAAACCCTTTTCCTACATGAACTGTCACAATGCCCAAATTTGGTCCAACCGGGCTGAAAAGTTTCGAGGACCAACTAGAGCGGGGAACGGACCCCTGAACCAAATTTTGGATTTTTAGGAAATTTCCTACTACCAAAGTTGGCGTTCGGTGGACGGACATTTGACTTTTGGTTTGTTTATTCCTTGAATAATCGCCGTAAGCCATATGCAATCCACGCCGACTTAAGTAGTAGAAAATTTTCTAACAATTCGGTCAGGGGTCCGTTCATGGCTCTACTCGGTCCTCGAAACTTTTCAGCCCGATCGGACCAAATTTGGGCGGGATAGGGGTCAAAATTTGTATTTTGAAAAACTGATTTTTGATATTTTTTGCAATCTAGGTGTGTGGGGTATCATTTTCCACTATGTTCTGGACGCTGCTCGATTGGCACCCACTGGAAGAGGTTATGGGTCAAAATGGGTACCTATCTACCCATTTTAAATATGATTTTTTGAGATTTTCGTACCTATGGGTGTGGGGTATCATTTCCCAGTAAATTTTGGACCCTGAATAGATTGGAATGGGTCCCGGACCTGCCGCACCCACTGTTTCCATTTTCCCCATTTTGAAGAAATGAGTCTCTATGCTCCTGGTCCGAGGAATAACTAGAAACGTCAAGAAACAATTTTTGGGCCGAATCGGAGGTATTGGGGGTTGAAAACAGTAATTCATGGAATAACCAATCAAAACGCCCCGTTAGGTACATAGTTTTACAATTTTACCCAACACATCCAGTGATCAGCAAATATGCGAACGACGGGAAGAAGGAAACGAGTTTGGTTGGCATCAACCCACTCGGAACTAATTTATTTTTGATCCATTTGCTGTGACATCATTTATCGATGTTTTGCCAGAAAAAAAACCCTGCAAATTATTACACACGGGTTTGTTATTCCTCGAATGGGGGAAACAGTGGATGTGGCTGGTCCCAGACCCATTCCAATCGATTCAGGGTCCAAAATTTAGTGGAAAATGATATCCCAAACGCCATTCGTTCTAGCCTAGATCAAACAGTGGCGCAAATGGCTAGCGCGTTCGGCAGTAATCTAATGGTTGTTGGTCCGAGCCCCGCCCCGGGAGCGAATTTTTTTGTCTTCTGATTTAGTTTTTTTTTACCCATAAATTGAACGATAAATTGACCAATAACTTCTTTTAGTGGGTGCCAATCGTTCTGGGACCAATTTCATTGGATTCAGCGTCCAAAATTCAGTGGAAAATGATACCCTACTCGCCTAGATCGCCCAAAATCTCAAAAATCCATTTTTCAAAAAACACATTTTGACCCCTACCCCGCCCAAATTAGGTCCAATTTCCTTTATCAATCATGCAAATATGATTCGTTAATCTAAACAAGTACAATGACCAGCAAATTGTTAAGTCAGAATATTTCTTTCGGTACATACCTCAACCCAATTCGTTTGGTTGCTTTCACAAAACTAAACTGACCTGACTCTCGTAGTGCGAGCCCCTTTTATACCTTTCCGTACTTTCGCACTCAGCCCAGCAGAGCGCATTTTGGAAGATGTGTTTCAAGAAGATGCTTTTCCCTGGTTCTCTGTGCTTCCCTACTTTGCTCGACAGAGAGCGTTTCGGAATTTTCTTTCAATACACCTTTGCCCTTTTGGCAACAGATGGTACTTAGTGTTGGTAATTTGACCCACGAGAGATAGCAAAACTCAAGAGATTTATTACACGTCTTCAAGAATAGACAATGAAATGGAGGGTCAAAAAAGAAATGGGATCAAGATGAACGAGTTAAAATTTTAGTTCATATCAATTTCACCGACCATAAGCTGGACGATCTCCCAGTCCATCTCAATGGCAAAATCATACTAAACTTAAATCAAGTACGTCAAAACAATGGTACCAGAATTGGTGCCCAAGTTTAGAAAAATGTATTGGCTACTTGGTCGGCAATAAAACATTTCGGAGCAGGAAAAATTAACCCCATAATACCCCCTTTGGACTTGAGCGGAGCTTTGTCGTAAGGCTGCACCGCTCAGAACAACAGGACATCATTCAGAGTTTCATAAAATGCAGTGGTGCAGCTAGTATGCATATCGGTACTCAAGAAATGTCCGTCCACATAACAGAATTCACCATCTACCAAGTCAACCAGCAGGCCATGAGCTAGAAGGTCATATCAACGAAGAAGCTGTGCAGTTGCTTGAAGTTGACGGTAATCTCCTTCCCTACCCCCATAATTTGAAGACCAGCAGGGTGTTGTACCCTCACTCTCATAAATTTTGGAGACAAAAAAAAGTTGGATTCCGGCATGAATTAGGTATAGGGTAGCTTGAGAGTTGCGGACAATGTGAGGTGGCTGGAGAAACTCGAAGGAAAGAACCACGCAGTTTGCTGACACTAATTTCGTCCAGGCTTGTTTTAAAATGTGTCACGCGTTGAATGAGTGCGAGTAGTTAGTTCAATTTAAGTTGCATTTTCCAATTCCATTGTAAATGAACATAGCATTATTGAGGAGTCTTCCATCATCTCCCACTAACAATTTTTAATTAGTTTCTCTGCCAAAAATGTACCTCCTAGGCTTGCTGTGCGGGTTACTAGGAAAAGGGCGTATTGAGAAACCTTGCGTAGAATCCAAATCTAAAAAATTATGTAGAATTCCTATTTAAAATGAAGTTTGCGTTAATAGCGCGCTTTGCGATTTTTCAATTTCCTAGAACACCAAAACATACTATAACCAACTGTTCAAAGATCATGGTGGGGCCCCAACCGATTAAAGCAGACGTCGATTTCCTTCAAACCATCAAGAAGTAGTGGTTTCAACAATAAATAACACAACGCGTTTTGAATAACTTTATTTACAGTCTAAAAATGACACGGCTTACCAGGCTGAGAACAACATAATTCCGTTGGATATAAATAAGTGTCACTAGCGTTCAACAATATTTCTCAAAGCCGTCTATTTCTTCATTAGTCAACTGGTTATTTAACTGAAACGTCAACATCAGGTATAAAATTGGGTCAAAAGTCACAAGGCCAGGTTAGTCTTGTTCAGCAAGATAAATAAGATACATACAAGCACAATAATTTGAGTAGAAGGTGGGAAAAAAACACCTCCGAGAGAATTCGAAAATGCCTAAGCTCAATCGAAGTCATCTTACATCGGTTTACACAGTTCGTGTCATCAACTACTTTATAAGTTCAAACAATTTTGTTACTGATGTGCAACAAGCATGCACATACGAGTGGTAAGTGGTAAATGATTAAATAGCCACTCTCGAAAGATATCAGTCAAAATGAGAAAATTCAAACCGATAAGATATTAGAGATAGGTATATAATTATGTGTATAATCTTAAGTATACGTTTCAGTATAATATTCACTTAACAATCGCCCTGCTACATACAGCTAGCAAAACGATCCCAACAATACAATGGTTACCATGTAGGTACAACCACCATCTCAAGTTAAACTATATTTACAATTTTAAAAACTTCACAGGATACCTACACTTATGGTTGCACATTGATTAGTACCAGCAACTAACGCATCTACTACGAGAAATTGACGAAAGAAATGTTAGAAATTCATCTACAGATCTTGTCTTGTCGTACGTAACACAATTTACAACGTATCTCAGGCTCACTTATACAAGAGAAATAATCCCTTGGAGGAGACTTATTTCATTATACTACATTAACAAGAAAAAATAAATTAGGCTCAAATAACCTTGGTGCCCCGCTTTCAGCACGGACTTAGAAGTCAATTGCACAAAAAATGTTTCAGGTAAAAAAATCAACATTATTGAAGTTCATGTATGAATTTAAACAAAGGTTGCTTAAAATCTAGCAGGTTTCTTAGGGCAGAACCTTACACATTACCGAAAATATAAAGAGTATAATAAAGTTTTCTACTTCAAGGGCACGCGCAAATATTCCGGAAGGGACAATTCAAACTCTGGAACAACTCTGGAACGGCCCTTGAACTACCATCTAATTTTTGAACAGTGCTTCTTGGTATCAATCAGTAACATCCCAAAGTCACATGAACAATGAGGATGGACGTTTTCGTCATTTGGACTTACTGGGAAATGTCCAGTATACAGGTCATCCGAGCCCTAGACTCTCTCATAACGAGTGCTGAGAACCTTGAAGATTCTTTCAAGGGTGTCCGTCTTTTTTGATTCGGACTGAACAAGTTCATTGTGCAAATTTAAATACATGCGCATTTTCCAAATTTCTTGACGACGAATTTCAACGGTAAATTGTCGAATCCATTCAGGGGCCACGTGGGAGTTGGCTAGTGCCCCATTGTTGCCGTGGGGAACGACTGAGGGTGATGGAACCAACACAGAAGAGGTTGGTGTCAAGTCCTTCGTAAAATAGGCAGCCTTAGAGGTGGTAGCTCGTTTTGGTGTACTCCTCACGAGAGCAGCGCTAACCGGAGTGTGCGCGGCTGGTCTCGCGGACACTTTAGCCCGAGTCACGCTGGAGTTCTTAGGTCTGCCAGGCCGCCGACGGACGATAGCGGTTTCACTACTTACCGCCGGGGTCGAAACGAGCTTGTGCAGCATTTTTGGCTGCCGACCACGTCGGGTTCGTTTTACACCAGCAGTCCCTTTAGCGGCACGCAACAACTCTTCTGCAGCCATCTTCTCCAAAATAACGACTGGCTGCATATTTCTTACATTCGCGCTGTGACGCGGGTATAGAACGTTAGTTCCGACTAGCGGCACGTCCTCAATATCGGAATCCGACTCCGCACCATCTACACGACTAGAATCGGTAGTCCCGAGGGTCGGACTTTCACGTAGCCGGTCATAATTGGAAGTGGTGGGGATCCGAGCAATCGTCCCTCCATCGGTGGCTGCAGCGCTGCTTCTAGAATCTGACCCTTTCGATCGAGTTATAAGTCCGATCGACTTGTTGGCCGACTTAGTGGAAGGACCATCAACCAGCGCTTTCGATTCTGCTTTCCTTTTTCGAATCCGCATTTTTGGTTTTGGTTCTGCATGAGTAGGGACTTTTTCTTGATGAGCGATAGGTTCACTGGTATCATCCGCGCTTGATGTAGCCCAGTCATCGAGGAAGTCAGGGGGACGAGGTGAGCAAGAATCAGCACATCCCGAAGACTTTTTGTTTGATTTTAAATCATCCTCCTCTTCTGATTTTCGTTTTGAGTACGTTCGGACGGGTTTTGCAAGATTGACGCAGGTGAGAACCGGCTCTGAGTTCGTTGAAAGGCTGCTTGTTTTGGGCGTCGACTTGAGGGATGGCTCAATGTTGTCCTCTTCGCTCATGTCGCGCTTCCGTTTTTTCCCTTCAGATTTGGAGGGTTCGGCAGTCTCTTTTGGCACTTCATCCCCCACTTCCAAGAAGTCGGACCTCTTCACATTCTTGGGTGCGATGAGATCGAAGAACGGGAGCATGTCACCAACTTTTTTAAGGAACAATTCGGCTTTTTGTTTGCGATCTTGATGCCGGTGGGTCCGAACCGCCGCAATCACACTACCCTTCTGAGATTCTAAAAACTCTTTCGGGTTAACCTTCACCCCGAATTTGTTCTCCACCTGTGAGCTAACCTCCTTCCAGAGAGAATTCCGGGAACTTTTCAGCTTCACGAGCTCCTCTGAATTGTACTTGCTCAAAATTTGGTAAATTGTTTTTAGCGCTTGAGTGCTATCCGGCTCAGACATAAACTTTTTCATGATGTCATTGTCAGCATAGAGGGAAGGCTTTTCAAGGCGAACCTTATTATCTGTCAAGTCACCCTTTGTTTTAGGTTGTGCGGGAGCAAAATACGGCAGTAAATCCGCTACATTTTCATGGAGTATTCTGAAAATTTCGTTGTTCATCATTTTATTCTCATTCTTAGAGACGAAACTTTTCAGGCATTTTGCCAACTCCAGACAGTAATTGACATTAAAACAGCTAATGCTTCCAGCACGCTCTAGGCCGGACTTGGCAATTTTTTCCCAAACCTTGTTTTCTTCGGAGCCGTTATAATTTTTCAAATCGGTGAGGTTTGCGTGGCAGCATTCGAGAAAAATGCAGATGTTCAAATCATCCCATACGTCAGAGACACTGAATGAAAAGTCTTTAAGACTGCTGTATTTTACGAGCCCGTGAGAGGGTCTACTCATATCCTTCACTCCTCCCGTGCTGGAACCAGTAGAAGTGACATCGACGTCTCCTTTTTTGGGTTCAGCATCCGCAATTGCCATCCTACAAAAGAAAAGGGATAGTAAGTTTAGCAGAGTAGCGCGTATGATCATCAAATCAACTTGACTCTGAAGAAGCCGAAATGATAAGAAGAGCTTCAAGGATTTCAGTGGTAAGACTAGACAGCCGAGAGTTCACCTCGATTTCAAAAATTAATGAATTCGACTGGAGTGAAATAATTAATTCAACTGATGTTAATGAAGCTGTGGTGAAATTTGTCGCAGCTATGCGGGATTGCATCGAGTCAGCATCTGACCAAAAGATTTTTACCTCCCATGCAAAACAGAAACTGATGCCGTGGATGACGAACGGAATTCTTCGAGCCATACGCATCAGAGACAAATTATGTAAAAAGTCAAAAAAAGAACCTTTTAATACTCACCTTCTGAATAGAATAAAACATTACCGCAACGCAATCAATCACTTGAAAACCTTGGCTAGAGATGATTACTTCAAAAATAAGTTCAAAGATGCAAGTCAACCGAAGGAGACTTGGAAAATCATCAATGACGATTTTTTGAACAATTCTAACAAATCTCACACAATAATCAAACTCATTGCAGAAGCTGCTGAAGCAGTCATGAAAACGCCAAACGCAAAGTTGCGGACGAGTTCAACTCTTTCTTCTGCAACGTAGGTAAAAACTTAGTCGACAAAATCCCCAATATATTTCAAGAGAAAACACTCCCTACTAATGCAACTCTTAATAAGAGCATCAAATTTGCATTCAAAAATATTACAACTTCAGACCTGAAAACAATTATTGCCGGTATGAATGGGAAATCTGCTCCTGGGCTGGACAAGATCTCTCTGATGCTAATTAAGAAGCACTACTCAATACTTAAAGATGTAATTGTTCATATTATCAACCTCAGTACTAATAGTGGAAATTTTCCAGACCCACTCAAAATAGCCCGTGTGATACCGCTCTATAAGGGTGGCGATGCCTCCGATCTTACCAATTACCGTCCAATTTCTCTATTAAGTACTAATTCTAAGCTCATAGAACGATGGATAAAACATATTCTGTATACTCATTTAGAAGAGCAGAACCTCTTGTCGCCGAGGCAATTTGGTTTTCGGAAGGGGATTGGGGTTGAAGAAGCACTTCACTCGCTAACCAAAGATGTAAATTTGTTGCTGGATCGACGTAAAAAAGGAATTTTACTAACCCTGGATATGGCAAAAGCTTTTGATTCTATCGATAGAGACCTTCTGCTTAAATTATTACCAAGCTATGGGATTGTAGGACCTGAACTGATTCACTAATTCACTAATTATTTTAAGGATCGGAAGCAAATGGTCACCGTAGAGGGAGTTGATAGCGCGGAACTGCCAATAGACTATGGTGTAATACAGGGAGGAACTCTTGCCCCAATTATTTTCTTGATGTTCATCAACCAATTAGGAAATATGAATATTAAGGGTACACCTTATTTATTTGCAGATGACACTGCAATTTTGTGCGAAGGTGATTCGTGGGAAGAGGTATTTCAAGTTGCTAATAGTGATATAAATATAGTATTTCGATGGTTATGCCGTAGTACCTTAAGCCTAAATATTAAAAAAACGAAGTACATAGTATTCTCAAAGTCACCCTCGAGGAAATCTCTTGATGCCCAAATCAAACTACATGTTTGTAGCAAGGATGACCCGATCGCTCGCTGCTGTTGTTCTGCGCTGGAACGGGTCCAATCCACGAGATACTTGGGGGTTACTTTAGATGAGGATCTCAAGTGGGATTGCCATGTTCTAGAATTAACTAAAAAACTAAAAAAGTTTCTACATTTATTTCATAAACTTAGAGGATGTCTTAGTAAGGAGAGTTTAATAATAGTTTACAAGGCACTAGTACAAAGCGTCATTGGATTTGGAATAATTGTGTGGGGAGGCGCCGCTCAAGCAGTTCTGAACCCACTAAATGTTCTGCAAAAGTCAATTTTAAAAATAATCTTAAGGAAACCTCGCAGGTTCCCTACTCATGCGTTGTTCAGCTGCGCTAAAGTATTTTCTGTCCAGCAATTGTACCTTAAATCTGCCCTTTCATTTTTCCATAAACATCCCCAATTCTTCAACTTTTCTAAGAGTACTCCTTACCATTTCCGACTAACTTCCCAAGCCGTTGTCCCCACGCTCAAAACCCGTCTATGGAGCACATCCAAACACATATTCTACTGTATGCCTCTATTGACTCGTTCTTTTCCTGAAGATATGAGACTACCTTTAAACCTCTCCCGCTCTGCTTTCAAGAAAAAAATATTTTCTTGGCTAATATCAGTGGGTTATGAAAAATGTAATGGAATTATCTCTAGCATATATGTATCCTGAGTCTCGGTTCTTACTCGATGGTATTTGAATTAATTCATTTTTGTCAATTGGCAATATCATTTAGTTTATGAAATAGCAACTCCCCCCAGCCGCACAGGGTCACACCCTATGGCTGTGGAGGTATATTCCATGTTATTTATAGAAGACCATGTATTCATTTTTATTTCGGAATAAACTCCTCATTCATTCATTCAATCATTCATGACACAAGATTGTGACGCAAACAGTGTGGCGGAGTGTCCCAGACTCATTTCAACCAATTCAGCGCCCAACATTCAAAGGAAAATAATCGAACCCCCACCTTCGAAATAGGTAGGGAGCCACCCGCTTCGACCCATACCCGCCTCCAGTGGGCTCTATCCCGTCCGGGACCCATCTCAATGGATTCATGGTCCAAAATTTACTACAGAATGCCCGCCGCACGCCTATCTTCCAAAAAGTACACTCCCCTTTCACTGTTTTCTCCATGCTCTAGCCCCAAGAATCAATAATTGTGGAATGATTTGTAACGTTTTTTGTTGTTGAAACCATGAAACGCAAACCGTCAAATTTTGGGACCAATTGGGAGATAGGCGCGTGGTGAGGAGATTACTCCAGTTGATTATTCAAGGAATATTGAGAAAATTGAATATTTTACCTCGGGTAGGTTCAATACTGATTTCTTGTCTTTGATTTTCACTGTCACGACTTCTGTAGGACACGTCAGCGGAGAATCTGTGGATGTTAAACGGTGTTTACTCTCAACAACCCATCATTGAAAAGAAAAAATCTGCAAATTCTTACACACGGGTTGGTTATTATTCCTCGAACCAGACGCATGGAGATTCATTTCATCAACATGGGGAAAATGGAGGAAACAGTGGGTGTGGCGGGTCCCGGACCCATTCCAATCGATTCAGGGACCAAAATATAGTGGAAAATGATACCCCACACGCTTAGGTACCAGAAATCCCAAAAACACATTTTCAAAATGGGTAGTATATACCCAATTTGAGCCATAACTTCTTCCAGCAGGTGCCAATCGTTCTGGGACTCATTTCATTGGATTCAGGGTCCAAAATTTACTACATAATGCCCACCGCACGCCTATCTCCCAAAAAGTACACTCCCCTTTCACTGTTTCCTCCATACTCTAGCCCCAAGAATCAATAATTGTGGAATGATTTGTAACGTTTTTTGTTGTCGAAACCATGAAACGCAAACTGTCAAATTTTGGGACCAATCGGGAGATAGGCGCGTGAAGAGGAGAATACTCCAGTTGATTATTCAAGGAATATTGAGAAAATTGAATATTTTACCTCAGGTAGATTCAATACTGAATTTTGGTCTTCGATTTTCACTGTCAGGACTTCTGTAGGACACGTCAGCGGAGAATCTGTGGATGTTAAACGGTGTTTACTCTCAACAACCCATCATTGAAGAGAAAAAATCTGCAAATTCTTACACACGGGTTGGTTATTCCTCGAACCAGGCGCATGGAGATTCATTTCATCAACATGGGGAAAATGGAGGAAACAGTGGGTGTGGCGGGTCCCGGACCCATTCCAATCGATTCAGGGACCAAAATATAGTGGAAAATGATACCCCACACGCTTAGGTACCAGAAATCCCAAAAACACATTTTCAAAATGGGTAATATATACCCATTTTGAGCCATAACTTCTTCCAGCAGGTGCCAATCGTTCTGGGACTCATTTCATTGGATTCAGGGTCCAAAATTTACTACATAATGCCCACCGCACGCCTATCTTCCAAAAAGTACTCTCCCCTTTCACTGTTTTCTCCATACTCTAGCCCCAAGAATCAATAATTGTGGAATGATTTGTATAGTTTTTTGTTGTTGAAACCATGAAACGCAAACTGTCAAATTTTGGGACCAATCGGGAGATAGGCGCGTGAAGAGGAGAATACTCCAGTTGATTATTCAAGGAATATTAAGAAAATTGAATATTTTACCTCGGGTAGATTCAATACTGAATTATTGTCTTCGATTTTCACTGTCAGGACTTCTGTAGGACACGTCAGCGGAGAATCTGTGGATGTTAAACGGTGTTTACTCTCAACAACCCATTATTGAAAAGAAAAAACGCTGCAAATTCTTACACACGGGTTGGTTATTCCTCGAACCAGGCGCATGAAGATTCATTTCATCAACATGGGGAAAATGGGGGAATCAGTGGGTGTGGCGGGTCCCGGACCCATTCCAATCGATTCAGGGTCCAAAATTTAGTGGAAAATGATACCCCACACGCCTAGATCGCCCAAAATCATTTTCAAAAAACAAATTTTGACAACTACCCCGCTCAAAATTGGTCCGATCGGGCTGAAAAGTTTCGAGGACCGTCCTAGGCCGGGAGCAGATTCCTGACATAAATTTCAGATTTTTAGAAAATTGTCTACTACCGAAAACGGCGCGGGCGGCGTACGGACATTGACCTTTAGGTTGGCTATTCCCAGAATAATCAACCTATGTTTTCATGCAAAAGGTCAACCTCTCCGATTCGGCTAAAAAAATTTTTTGAATATGTTTTCGGGATTTCTGGTACCAGGCGTGTGGGGTATAATTTTCCACTAAATTTTGGACCCAGAATCGATTGGAATGGGTCCGGGACCCGCCACACCCACTGTTTCTATTTTCCCCATGTTGAAGAAATGAGTCTCCATGCGCCTGGTCCGTGGAATAACCAACCCATGTGTAAGAATTTGCAGCATTTTTTGATCTAGACACCATGAAACGTCCAGAAAAAAGTGTTGAGCCAAATCGGAGAGGTTGACCTTTTGCATGAAAACATAATAGGTTGATTATTCAAGGAATAACCAAGCATAAGTTGGGCACAACACGATTGGAAAGCGGGAATGGTTGTTTAATGGCTGAATATAATGACTTGAATGGCTGCTTTAATGATTATTTGAAACCCAACATGGGACGCTGAAAATAATTTTGAATGGTGCCTAATAATTTTACGTTCTGATCAACGCTAGACGAAATAATTTCGAGCTGCTTTATATAAGAATCATGAATGCAATATCTCCCGGATGAAATGGGATGTTATGCACGTTTAACACCAATATTATCTAGCGCATTGTGAGTAATTATACTACTCGAGGTAATCTAGCAAAAAGTTCTCGAAAATCGTTAGATACCACTTATGACAACATTCGTCATAGATCCTCAAGTTCAATGAAGATACGCGAGTAGCCGACCTGGGCGTCGACGAAATCCTACACCCACAACAGGAAAATACTAAAAATTCGACCCATTCAAACGGATGAAAAGTATAGAATAATCGGATAAATATATGTAATGAAATTCCATCATAGTAAATGACAGGCGCCATTTGAGCTGTCAAACCACCCATGACCGTAATTTGGTTGACAGCAATGCAAGATTGTTAAGCAATCCTCTATGTTATTAAAACCCATTTATACGCCTTTTCTTATGACGCTAACAATAATCTAAGTGGACCAAGTAGCAATTTTAAATTAACGCTATAGTGTGTGAACCTCACAAACATACTCACAGGTCACAGCTACTAACTTGAAGCGAGCTCGACTACGACGTTCTCGGTTTCAATAGAAACCTCATGGCCTGAAGACAAAATAGAATAAAATGGTGAATCTAACTCAAGAACGCAAAAATACGATTAATACATAATAATATAAGAAGTCATTACTTGAAAATGGGTGAATGAGCAGACTGGCGAAGATCAGCGTAGTAGTGGACGACAGAACATCGATGCAACGGAATGAAGAATTCAAAATGGCGAGATGAGGCAATCGAGAACACAGAAATGAACAAAAATTTTATGGAGCTAACATTGTTGCTAACTGTACCGACATGCTCCACTTGAGAAATGAATTATTTTCTGATAGGTATTCGTAAATAAAAACCTCCGATAAACTAGAAAAGTGTTTTTAAAGTCTAAGATATTCCATTTCATGTTAAAATACTTCATTTTTCCCTAAAATAGTCCTAAACGTGAAATCCATTTTTTGGAATTTAGTTGGTGCGAATGCCAACGCTCTGATGGCCATCCGAATAATGGTACCCAAAATCTAAAATTGTCTTAAGAAATGTCTTAAGGAAAGTGCTTATTGAAAGATAAAATTCTCTCCAGTGACTGCTCTGATCGTTTCCTAGCTAGGCTGAGAACATACCTAACTATAAGCGACCCTAAAGAGGAGTAGCTTCTTATGATAGGGTCAACAAGTCTGGGCGTTGGTATTTCTACGGATATCTGCTGCTGGACGACTGTCTACGGAACTTATTCTACCCTTTGCCAGAGAAAATCCATTATACATTATACTACAACCTTCAAAAGGGAGAAGACGACGACGATGGTTTTTAGAAACATTAGATTGATTTATTGGATTCTTGATTAGCTTAGATTTGGGTTGTTGTGCGTCCTGTGTTTGACGTTTGATTGACTTCATCACATGGTACATTCGGTATTGTAATGAAGTGAAATAGACCTCTAACTTCGACTATCCCTACTTTTTTCCATTTCCCTGCTGTCTCGATTACTCCTACACCTGTCACTGCAAATTTTATAAATTTGTTGACGGTGCTTCGTTTCAAGTGAGGGTACTCGTGTGAACATTTTCTAATATACAAGTAGACTAATCTAAACGTCGCCATGAACGGTATGAAGATGCATGATGACATCAACAGCATTCCCTTGGCCGATGACGATCCTCAAGGTGAGTGTGGTAGCTAACTATTGAGCGCTCGTACCTGCCGTGTAAAAAAAATTTTAATCCACATTTCATCCGATTTTAACCAGTAAGTTCTCATCTGTGCACCTAGAGTTAGAAACAGTTTCAGATCTTCAGGATGGCTTTCCATGTAATTTGTGCACATAAACGTTTCAACTTGTATTCCATTCTTGCCTACCAGTCGATCGGAAGCTGCACACAGAAACGCCTTATTATGCCGAATAGTGAAACTAAATCAGTGGCATCCTTAATTGTTGATTTCATAATATTGTAAAATGACTACAATATGGGGAGGAGCGTACTTAGGTAATTGTAGTAATTCAGATGTAGTCAAGTAGACGGTGTTATGTACAGCTACCAAGTTTTACAGAATAAATCCAACAGTCTAGAACATAATTTGAACGTCCTATTGCCAAGACTGACTCACATTTTTAGTTACCACAGTTGTACCTTGGTTGGCACCGTCCATTTTTGAAAGTTTACCGTACCACTAAAAACTATAAAAAGTTCTATACTAAATAAGTTAAAGTTATTATAATTTAGTTTTAAACGTCCAAAGCTTCTGTTAGCCCATATTTATAATTATAGCTTACTAACTTGAATATAAAATAAACAGCCACTACTAACTGAACTGGGAGGAGAGGGATGGGCTTGGACAGGTTTTGGGATCCAGATCCATCAGCAGTGTAAATCAAGTTTATTAACAATGAACTATTATAAATTTTCCGTAAACTATAAAGCGTAACGTGCAACGAATAAATAAATATAAGTGAAAAATTTATAGATTCCCCTCTATTTTTCAGTTATCATTCAAGAGGAGGGTGATATAACGGAGATGTCGCAAGCTTCGGACGCAATGGTGCTTGGAAGGAGTATGGATTCAATCCCATCTACATTCACAAATGGGAGTAGCAGCCCTGGACCACATAGTAAGACTGAGATCGTATATTAGTTCTAAGTCATGGACATTCACTGGAGTTGGGAACGTTTTTATTTAAAAATAAGGGTGAATAAATGATTCACATCATGCATCACCTACTTTAAAATGTGAATTTAAACCACACAACGTTAAACAAATGAACGAAAAACCATCAACACTACTAGTTGTGGCTCTTACTCCACAACTCATTCATTGTGCAGCTCATAAACAGGGTGCCACCTATCACCAGGTTACATAGAGGGGTTAATGTGTCGCCGTGAAGCGGTGCAAAATCATATTTGACTCTCGAGTATTTCTTGATAAACCTATAATTCCTAGTGCCCATAGGTATTCACGATATCAAGAAGACTAAAATAACTCGCCCAATAATCTGGTGTCTAGGAGACTTGATACAGAAGAAAACTACTTTGTTCTCAACACGTAGTTGTATTTCTTCAGAATAGGCGACGAGGGAAACAAGTGTTTGGATCAAGATGAATTCAGGAGAAGGGATTTCAGAGGAGAGCCGAGAAAACTAGAAGAACGCCCACGCTGCTCTGACTTGTTCATATAGACGGGAAATCAGCTGAAACCCCTGTCTTCAGTAGTGATACTCAATATTCACTCATATACTGGAGAATATACTATGAAAAAGAGATCGGTGATTAACGCAATTCCTAATGGTGAGAAATCTACCGGGAAAATGGGAGGACACCAAAACTTCCATTTGGCATAAACTATAAGATTGGTAGCCTTCAAGGGGTCGATTCCATTGCAACAAACAGTGTCTTGTTAAAAAAAAAAAAAAAAAAAAAAAAAAAAAAAAAAAAAAAAAAAAAAAAAAAAAAAAAAAAAAAACAGTGTCTCTGGAACTTTTTTTTTTGGAGGCTTCGTTTCCGAGTTCAAGTTTTGAGATTTTTTTCGTCTTCTTGCTGACGTCACTATAACTTAATTTACAAGAAATCTTGAAACGTCATTTTCACTTTCATTTGAGTAAATCGTTAGATAGGTGGTATTTTGGGAAAGTTTTTCCACGAATGAACGCTGGCATTTTTCTGGGGAAAAGGTTTCCTTTACTCGAAAGTCAACAAGTTTTTGTCTGAAAATTGACAAGGTTTTGTGTTTTCATTCATTTCCTAACTCTAGGCTGAGTGCTCAATTATTGAAGGCGTTCACTGCGTCATCAGGAATTGGCGCTTTTTTCAACGGTGTTATCAGATTTGGGATTATAATGTAAATTAGAAGGGTTATGGCCGTCTTAGTGACGTTAGGTCGAAAACACGAAAAAAATCTCATATCGTGAATAACTCGAAAATGCCTCTAAAAAGATAAGTCCTTATGTTGCAAACGAGTTGCAAAATGGTCCCCTTGAAGGCTGTCAACTATGAACGCTAAAACTCAACACAGCGTCTTCCCTCCTTCCTGTTTTCTTAGTCAGCATTCTATTTTAACATCTCTTTAGGATGTGCTGAGCACAGCGTCTCGAGTCTGTATTTCTTATCGTTGAAGAAAGCGCACCTGCGAGCTTAAAATGTTTATTTCTTCCTATATACTGCGGTTCACTCATAAACACTCCATTTACTGACTAGGTGTTGGAGCATATATTTTCGATGCTTGACTCTAAACAGAACCTTCATGTCGCAAATCAGTATGTGTTTTCAGTAATAATTATAGCGCGACACTCGAGCCTCCCGCAAACTGTTTTCTCATCTATTTTGAAAAGAAATGAGAGAACATAGGATAGAAAGAAGAAAGATATTTTGAAGATTGAAAAAAATAAAATAAAATGAACGAGCAAAAATCATAAAAAAAGATGACACTGTTATAATTCTATCATCCTCTGTTAGAACTACTGAGAGAAGTAGCTTACAAAGCACCTTCTTAACAACTTGCGATTTCTCACCGTTCGGGTAATATCCCTGTTTACGTTTCAGTTTTTGGATTATTTTCTCCTACAAACTGTACGTCTCGTCTGTTGTTATCTATCTCAAGTGATTCAGTGCTTCTAATGCTATAAATGTTAACAGGTTTGGATCCGGATATCAGTCCCGACGAGCAGGAAGAAAAAGCGAGGCTGATATCTCAGGTTCTTGAGCTCCAGAATACTTTGGATGGTGAGTTGAATGATTCTCCTTGCAATTCTGTAATGTTTTTATTTTATCTAAAATTTATTCGACCTGAATTTAATATTTTAAGAAATTAACCCTTGGAGAAGAACACGTATCCGACAACGTGATTCCGTATTCATATTAAAATAAAACACCCTGGCATTCAGAGTAAAAAAAATTGTCATTTTTTTTTTTTTTTTTGCTTTAATTTGAGTACTATTAAGAAATGTCTGTTCAACCATTTAAAATGATCCAAATTTTCCACATTTGGTTGCATTCAACTCTATTAAGCGGTAGGACATAGGTGGATAAATATTATCGAAATGTTTTGGGGACCCATCTAGGCGTGAGGGGTTGCACCTTTTTACCTAATTTTGGACACTGAACAGAGTCAAGAATTTGTCTGGCCGATTGTCCGCACACTGGTATGAGGTGCGAATAAAAATGAATAATTTAAAATCAAAACACCATTCGTCCCATTGTGTACGAATTTGCAATTTTCTCCTTTTTGCCTTATAAGATGGCATGGTATTGGTTGGTTATTCCTTGAATAATTAACCTATGTTTTGTTATTTATTTCAACGCTTTTATGATATTGTACTTTCTTTTCTCAGACTTGTCCCAACGGGTCGACAGCGTGAAAGAAGAAAATCTGAAACTCCGTTCAGAAAACCAGGTGTTGGGTCAGTACATCCAGAATTTGATGTCAGCCTCTAGCGTATTCCAGTCGACGTCCCCTAAAACAAAAAACAAATAAGCCTGCTCCCCGAACTCAACATTTAATTCGTCACTTTCTGTATCACTTTCGTGAATACACACCTCCTGTAGACGCAGGGAGCCACCTACTTTATGTGCAATAAGATGCCAATGTCATTTCGATTTGCTGTTATATTTGAAGAAGTCGCCTCACGTTTTGAGTTTTGTTCTCAATTCTTTTAGAAATCTCTTGATAATGCATTGTAATCTTTTCAAACAGATTAAGTCAGATAAATCACGGATGTACACCACGCTGTAATCAAAACTTTACCGCGAATCGCTTCTTTGTTTAATACGCTTGATTATTTATTAATTTGTCTAAATATTTTATGGTTAAACAATAAAATTCCTCTGCGCTAAATGTGCAGACGGTTCAGCTTGTAGAATTCATCCTGTAGTTTATTCTCATCTGTAAATAAGGAGTGCGGAGGTAATGAATGCAGACGAAGTTCATACACCATTTTATAAGATGGACTTTCCATGCGTTGGACACAAATGTGGATAAGAAAATACTTTTCACGGGTACACGGGCATTACGTAACATGGATAACAAGGACGTAATTATTATTATTATAGTGATCGTCGTTACTTGATCACTTGAGATTACAAAGCTCAATAGTTGGAACAGTAGTGATTTAAGGTACATTTTATGATATTCCAAAATAGGTTATTTATTCAGATCTTCAAGTTCGGTGATGTCTTGCACGAAATTCGAGGGAAAGTAGCCTTTTTTTCCATCACACGAGCCGAAAAGCCAGTTTTCATTTATCCTTTTGGCAACTGTAATTATGTCACCTTCCTGAGGAAATGACGAATAGTTTCCGATTATTTTGCAAACATCATTGCAATCAGAATCTCAGTGAGACATTTAGAGAATACTCACCTTTAAAGTAAGATCATCCCAGGTTTCCGCAATAAATGGGAATGTGCAAATAACAGTCATTGGATTAACGCGATTGCCAGAAGGTCCTTTGATATGTACGTAATTCGCTGGGAATATTCCCGTTCGGCCTCTCAATTCGCCTTTCATCCATTCTTCGTTGATACGTTCAACATTGCGGATAATATCACCGGCCTGATGGAAAACGGGAAGAAAAATGTTTGAAGATGCTTAAATTGGCCAGAACACCTCTAAGAAACATCTCCTGGGTCTGAGGGCCTACCTTCAAACACAAGTCATCTGGATGTCCTGATTCGTAATCGTAGGCAGCTTCGCAGACCGACTCATCTTCGACCTGAAATAATATAGGATTCATGAAAAGGGATCAGGATTGTCACTGTAGGTGATGAGAAATGAAAGATTAATTTTGGTAAAATTGTGTGATTGAAGTTCTGATAGCTCAGATAAGCGTTAATGAATGTACCACTTGAACTTTTCGATTCGGAGGGCGTGGTGGGACTTGTGGGCTAATCGAGAGAACATCTGAAGGCGGAGGAGGAGGCGGTATCGACGGCATTGGAGGCGAACTGTCATCAAATGTTTGAATTTTCGGCGGCGGAGGACGCACTGGTTTGGGTTTACTGGTTGGCTGCACGCAGATGATTGTCGGGTTGCAGTAGGTTCTTCCAATGCTAGACTGTTTCAAAGCGGAAGGCGCTTTTGATTTAGGCTGTTGTTTTGTATCTACCGCGGTGAAGGGGTCCTTCAGGTCCGGAGATGGACCATTAGCTGGAGAGGGCCAGTCTGAAGATGAGGAGTACTGGTCGGCCCACGGTGAAGAAGAACCAGAGGATAAGACAGAACCGAAATCGTCTTCGAATCCACTTTCCACGTGGGAGGAGCTGTCAACAACGAAACGTTGAACTAGTGGTGCATTTTCAACTTATTCGAATACACAGGAAGTACTTGATAAAGCCGCTCGAAATAATCCTTCTCCATCAATAAAAACGTTTTTAACATTACCAACTGCCAATTTTGGCCTTGACCAACAAACCAAATTTTTCAAAACAAGAAAAATACGAATGACAACTAAAGAAAAATAATTCAAAGCACCCATCAACACGAGATCAGGGAGGCGTGTGGGGGTATCACTTTGTACTAAATGTCGGACGTAGGATTAATTCGGAAGAGTCCCAGATCGATGTCGCGCACTGGAGGACTTCATTAGTAAGTTATGAAAGGGTATTTTTAAAATGAGTTCTTATTGAAGAAAAAGATGTCCATTTCCCTCTTAATCACCCACCCTGGAGACTCAAAAGGATGATGCGCTTTCCCATGGAATCATTTGCAGCATTTTTGTTTGGGTCTCATTCTTATAGCTATACTTTTTTTTTAAATTAAGGCGAACAGTCAAAACGAATAGTAATTGTTGAAAGGAGGAAAACGACTGTGACTCAGTGATACTAACGTCCACGGATCTATCATACTGATTCAACCCTAAGTACCTACTGAATAATTCGACGACCCAGTCGGGTGAACTGGGTAACTATGAATTATTCGAACGAATGACAATGAATTATTCGACAAAAGAATGAAGTGCTGAGCTGACATTATCATAAAATGAATGGAAGATTTGGAAAATCATTCATGGAAGCAGCATACATATGAAGAAATAAAGTAATCTTACATTCATTTTGAACTATTATTCCATAATACAGCGAAAACAAACACACGTGGAAAGTATGTTATTTCATGACATACATTCTGAGGTTGTAAGAAAAGAAACATTGGGATGAGGGTGCTGACAACTTCCCGATGCCCTTGTTATTCCATACCATATGGTATACCATGACCCCAAGCAAGAGACTAACAACGTCCTTCCAAATGAATGAAATAAAATTAATTTTTAAAAAACCTTAAGCTCGATGTAGAACCACTGTTGAAAATAGCCTTCTTTTTATCACTTTGAGGCGGTGAATTCAGATCAATTAATGTCCCAGTAGGAACATTCACAGACGGCGGTAACGGCCTGACGATTGCTGTAGCGGGCGCTTTCTTCTTTCGTCCAAATAGGCTGATATTCTTGTTGGAGCTTTGCTGTTGAATAATTATGGCGAGTTAGATATAGTAGCTGTGGTAAAGTTTCACAACCTGATTATCTGAGCCGTCAAAATGGTTTCGTTAGCATTGTAGGTACTTACGACGGTGCTCCTTGGTGGAGGTGGTCGAGGTGGTGGAGCGCGTTTCGGCAGTCCACTCTGAGAGCCTGGCAGCTCATTGATGGGGCCAAAAGGATCACTGAAACATTATAGATGGTATTGAGCACATCGTTGTGAATACTTTCGATGGAAGAAACTATCAACATGATAATATAGTAAGGCTGTCCAGAAAGCAGAAGACCAATGCCTTAAACGAAAAAAAAAGTGCTGACATACCAAAAAAAAGGTGTTGAAGGCTCAGCCTGTCGTTTTATATGCATTGGCCTCAGCCACAGACTTTATAATTATTGTTTCAGGGCTTTCAGCCACTGAGAGAGAAAACCACTTCAGACTGAGATTCATTAGAACAATTATTGCAAGGAGCACAGGAAACATTTAGCCTCAAATATCACTAAATTCAGTCAATAGTTTTTATTTAAACCGTTTATGGGTATTATATGCAGGGAGACATTAACATATTCGTAGTCCAAGCTGGCCAGACAATAGAAATTGTGTGGAAACTCTTTGCATTCAAAATAGTGATCAATGTAAGTTGGGTTAGGTAGATAACTCCATATCGAGCAAAAATAAAATTTAAAATACCACAACGAACGAATCAATAAGGAACAAAAAGAATCGTACTATTGACTCACCTCGAGAATGACATTAGAAGGTCGTTTGAGTTTGACGTTCATCAAGCCAAGGGAACCTAAATCGAAACTAATGCGACGGAGAACTCGGTTCATCTGGAATCCATTGATGAACATAGAAAGATTCCAGATAAGCGCAATATCACAACTTCCGTAGGCATAGAGAGGAACTGAATGCGCAATGAGAGACTAGACGTATGTCAAAACCCTAGAATTTTCAACACGTACAGATGCTTCAAGATGTTAATAGGAGAAGGGGAACATTTAACGGCTGAAAGAATACAACGGTAATTCATAAAAAATTTAACCACTTAAAGCTACGAAACTGCTCAGCATTAACGATTGACCAAAAAAAAAACTTAACAAAAACAAAGAACAAGCTGCCTTCCCTAATCGTCACGACACTCAATCAGTAATCAAATCAAGTTAGAGGATGGGTAACATCGATATAGATAACTCCAATCGAAACATCGAATATATCGATATTTACCAACATGTGTTCTGCAGTAAGTTCCTAAAAAATTTATTCGAATTATTCTGTGATCCACTTCGGGTTTGGTCCCATGTAGTAATCCTTGTGATCAAAGTTGGATGGCTACCACAAGATTACTGCCTTAATTAAGTGGATTCCAAATTCCTTCATTTTTGACGTCCGTCTAAACGCTAAGGCAACAGCCCTTAAATTAAAGTTTGGCGAACGGAGTTTATTTCCGATGAAGGATGACGGAACTCAAAACTTTTTGAAATTAACATGTGAATTTTGTGTTCACGTTAAAACATCCATTATATTTCCTGTTACCGTTGTCGATAATCGATCATTTTCGTCGATGTTACTATGATCTTCAGTATGCAGTTTGAGTGGAGGGAAAGTGTTGGGATTGTTTAGTATGTCGTGAACGTGAACTGTCTTGGCTCTCAGCAGTTAAGGATTCCATCGTTCTATTCACGCTATAATATTTTAGACGAGACTATACGGAAAGTGGATGAAAATTAAAAAAAAATAAATAAAAGATGAAATAAAGCCATGAGGATGACGTAGGGCAAAGTTAACTGCTGATATTGAAACGAAATTGTATTAAAAACTTGAGGAACCGAACCCGTGAACTCGTTCTGATAACCGTTCGCCAGCTTGAGGATTTCGGCCGCTGGAAATATCCAGGTGGTTATGACCAGTGTTGTTTGGTGAAAACCTCAAGTTGCTGGATTTTGCCATGTTGCCAACATTATAAATCTTAATTTGTGATGGTGATCAGGAAGGTGAATAAAAAGTGTAATCGAAAGGGCTTCGTTCAAGGACGAGTCTCCTTCTCTTATTAATTCGTTGTTCTTTGTGGGTAATATGTGGACACAATTCACTTCCTTGTAAAGTGTGCTCGGTGTATGAGTCTTCCTAAGTGTAATGAACTAGACAAGTTGCATGACCTTCTGTTCTGTGCAGTGTCCAACTTAAGACAGTATAAGTCTTGTTCTCAATGCCCGTGTTTCGTAGTCTTATCCATCGCTGAAATATGATCATAAGATTCATGTAGTTGACGGTAAGCCCGTTGTCTAGTTATATTTTAATAGTTTTCAATGGCTGATTTTGATGCAATTTACGAAGAAGAGGAGGAAGGGGACGAGACCCTGGACGACAACATTGTCACCATAGTCGCGGATCCTGTCGTAATCCGAGGGACTGGAAACATGACCGTGTAAGTACACCGACGTACCTGCTGGTACGATTTACACATCCACCAGATTATATAGGTAGTAGTTTGGGTTCGGTACGATATTAGTATTTTTATCCACTTACTTGAAAAATATTGGAGGTGTGCTGAACTTGATAGGGTTCGTCGTGGTGTCTGTGGATGTTCTCTTGACTCTATCCCTCCGTGTGCTGACTTTAGGGCATCATGTTATTATACTTGAGCTGAAGACAATTGTCACCTTTTCATTTCTCCTGTGGCTTTGTGGAGAGAAAGTTGGCTTCAAATTACTTTTTTATTGATAATGATTGGTTGGTGTTCATCCACCTGTTGATAACGTTTCCCTACAGTTTAGCCAAATTGATGAAAATGTTTGTGTAAATAAGTACAGTGGAAAGCACCAGTTGGAGCTTTGAACAACTGACCTACCTACCTAAGGTAAACACTTGAGGACACGGGTTCTAGGGCGAGGAATATGGTGGTCATCCCGTGATGATAATTTTTTTTCGATACTGATTTTTGTAATTTTAGCGACAAATGCAGCTTTTCTTGTAATTTTTCCAAATTCCAAATTTTTTTATTTAATTTTGCAGACGAAAAATTTATAAATTTATGCTTTTCAGATTTGGTTTGAGCAACCGGTTTGACCTGGAGTTTCCCAACGGTTTGGTTTCTCGAGTCGCTCCCGAAGAATACAAGGCTACCGTCTCACGTGTTAATAACGTTTTGAAGAAGACAATACCAGTTAACGTGAAATGGCTCTTCTGCGGATGTGTTTGCTGCTGTTGTACGCTTGGATGTTCTCTTTGGCCTGTTATTTGCCTTAGTAAAAGGGTACGTAGCTAATTAACTCGTTGGTTAGATAATAATTTGAATTCTAACAGCTTTTTCCTCAAGCTATTCATTCAATCATTTGTACTCTACACTTTTTGTTTAGTTATTCCACGTAAGGAGGCAAATATTGGGTATCAAATAATCCCAGGCAGTACTCCCTTCCCTTCAGTGATAACGCGCGATCTATAGATTTAGGATGTGTAAAAACTGAGAAATATCTTCCTCATCTGCTTGTTTAACATTTTCTACTAATCTACTTGTTGCTGGTCTCCAAGTTCAGGGGCAGAACTAGGCGACATCTCATTTTGGTTGGTTATTCCACGAATAATCAACCTATGTTTTCATGATAATGGTCAACCTCTTCGATTCGGCCCAAATTTTTTTTTCTGGACGTTTCATGGTATCTGGATCAAAATAGGTCGATGTCCGTACGCCGTCCATTGTCCGCGCCGATTTTGGTAGAAAATTTTCTAAAAATCTGAAATTTGGGTCAGGGGTCTGTTCCCGGCCGAGACGGGTCCTCAAAACTTTTCTGCCCGATCGGACCAAATTTGGGCGGGGTAGGGGTCAAAATGTGTTTTTTGAAAAATGGATTTTCAAGATTATGGGCGATCTAGGCGAGTACGGTATCATTTTCCACTAAATTTTGGACGCTGAATCCAATTAAATGGGTCCCAGAACGATTGGCACCCACTGGAAGAAGTGATGGGTCAAATTGGGTATGTATCCACCCATTTTGTATGAGTCAGGATTTCTGGTGCCTAGGCGTGTGGGGTATCATATTCCACTAAATTATGGACCCTGAATCGATTGGAATGGGTCTGGGACCCGCCACACCCACTGTTTCCCCCATTCGAGGAATAACCAACCCGTCTGTAAGAATTTGCAGATTTTTTATTGAACCCATCAATCATGTGTCAGTCCAGCAGAATCTTGTCTGTATATTCGTCGTATATACCAGCCAGCGTGACAGTTCAATCTCTTGTTTCTGAACTGTTTTCTGTTCAAAATTTGCGATTCACTAAACAAGGAAACACTGCTCAATAAATAAGCGCTGAACATGGACTGATTTGGGATGAATTACGTATCTGTCAAGCTTCTTAGTGCAGTGCAGTCTTAATCTATCAAACATACCATTTTAGAATTAAATTGATCATTATTTAGCACGTCATTTTACATTCTGTGTTTGCGTTTGTGCTTTGGCTGTTAACTCCCCATCATACCAAATTCGTATTGATCTCCTCAATACAAACTGGTGTTTTGATTACAGACGCAGCACTCCATTGACAAACTGCTCGAGTGGGAGAATAGTCATTTATATCATAAACTAGGCCTCCACTGGAGACTTGCCAAACAACGATGCGACTCATCTTCCATGATGGAATATGTAAGTTTTACATAACTTGTACTGTTGAATGTTACTGAAGAGCGAGTTTTCGAAAATCAGTTGTAAATTTATAGACAATATTTCTTGCATTGTCAACTCTCCCCTTATTAGAAGCGCATCCTATATAACGCCTCAGAGCGTCGCGTTTGCGAATACGATGCTGGATGAATACAGCAATTCGATGAATAAACCATTGGGAATGATTTTGGGATAAATGCTCATCCTCTTTAAGTCAATAAGGTTTACTGATTAATTGTTGGGCTCACTGAGCTGATCTTGTCAGCTTGTCATCCTGTTTGAATCCGCCACTTCCTCAGGGGTCCCTTGCAAAATTTTACGCAGGTAATTTTTTTTTTGTAAATTCCGGTGTGTAAATTATAGAGTCCCGGTCCATTTAATCCTTAATTGGGTCCGCTGGCTGGTCAATAGATTTCAATCTAGTCTTGAGAAGTATGTTCCTGAGCAGGTGATGAAGGTGGTCTATGAAAATTTCGGGCATCAATAGGACTTCGGTCCCTTCTCCAAGCATTCTAACCCATATTTTTTAATCTTCATCAAGGGTCCTAACTTCAGACATTCATGAATTGTCAAGCCATTGATTGAAAAAGAAGTGCAAATTAAAAATAAAAGAAAAGGGACAAATTTTGATTGTTTTCATCTACGTTGTTGCCATGTTCTGCGCTTTCGTTCCATTGAAATTCGTTCTTTGAACCGCATTCCCTAATCGTTCGATTTTGTCCCATGAGTGTTAAGCAAAAAAACTATTCATACAAAGACCTGACGAAACTTATCAACTTTTTCCAAGGATGACTGCAACTTCAACGTTGAAAATGAGCAAACCCACGTTTGACAAATAGGGAGGATACACAATGAACAACCAATTAAAAACATCAGAAAGACCCTATCTCGTTCTTTTTTTGTCTACTAATTTATCAGTAAATGTCTAAAGACACCATTAGAGCGGAGCTGAAAAGGGGGCAATCCTGTGATTTGGTGTACAAATGAGCTGGGTTATATTAATGAAGAATGAATGCTCGTTCATGTCGTATTAGGAAAGAAAAACCCTCTCGGTTCTGTTGAAGAATTTTTCTGAAGAGTTTCAAATCAATTGTTCCATCCATCAGTATCGCCACAGAGACCGCTTCAATTTCTAAAATTATTTGAAATTCGTTTTCTAATAATGACTCTCTTTGTTTCAGGTATTGTTAATAGAGTTTATTCCAAAGATACCAATATATAGGCCTGATTAGAATTTAAAAACAGTCTTTCGGAAACAGGGCTTGAATTCGGATTGTATTATTGCCGCTTTTTCCATTTCCTATCTGACTGGAACAACCTCGACTATTGATAATTGTTGAATAACATTGTGGAAACGGGTTTTGTACATAATATTTAACTAGTAGATTAAAATAGTTTTTTGCTATAAGAGATTTTTCAGATGTCCGTTGTCGGTAGTTTCAACTCCCATGTTATTTTTACTAATTTCATTTTTAGTTTCAAAATGAAGGTTGTAATTTTCCTTGTTAAATGTTCTGCTTCGTGTTGCGATACCAGTAACGAATGTGAATATTTGCGACCTATGTTGGGAATCAATTGGACTTCTAACAATTCATTGCTTGTTACAATTCTCCCTTGAATATGCTAACAGATAATCAACCAGTTTAAAAAACCTATAATAATTGTTACTGGTTTTATAGTTTTCTGTAGGGAGTGTACCGTAAGTTTACCAATTTTTTTTTTCCTATGTACCTACAGTTTTTATTGTATGATGAAAACCCTGCTTAGTTCACTGAGCGGAAATGCTGAGAGGTGCGACGAACGCATGACTTGAGAGAAGAATGAGTTAGATCTGCTCTTTAACCTTGTGCACTTTCTTCATTTTATTTTGACGAATGACTTGATCATAATTAAATCACGTTATTGTCCTCTTTGTCGTTGTATTCCGCTAATCCATTAAACACTACTCAGGTGGTCTATCCTGTGGAGATCCTCGGTGGTCCTTCCAACCTGATGAGCAAAAACTCGGCCGTAAAGAACGTTCTAAAAATAATGGGAGAGGAATTTTACGTCAGCAACACAACATGGAGCTCACAGCCAACTTATTCCGAAGAAGTAGGCTCATTTTGATGCGCGATTCTAGAAATTACACCGCTCGCGCGCTGCTGACAGCTACATAGTTAGTTCAGATTCAAACTAAAACTATTGTTCGTCGTTCAGACAAAAAGTAAATTTCTCTTCGACCTTAATGTCGCCAAGTGTTCAGGTTTAAAATTCTATATAAGCGTCCATGGTCGGAGCATTTTGTGCTTCAGGGTGTACAGAAACAAATTGTTGAATTTTTATTACAGATACGGATTTTCCGCAGAACACTACGCAAATAGGCCCTAAAAAAATCCTGAAACTGACCCAGGGATCTTAAAAAATTTAGGGTTTTTGCTGGAGTAAGTACCTATGAAATAAAAATCCCTGCAAATTCTTTCACAAGGGTTGGTTATTCCACGGAGGTGAAATACGGAGTGTGGGTAGACTCATTTTAATAGATTTTTTACGTAGCGGAAAATGATACCCCATCAAGTAGGTAGGTCGCCCACACCTTATTTACTAGTAGAAAGTTTTCTACAGATCTGAACTTATGGTCAGGGATCACTTTCCGGCTCTAGTTGTTCTTGGAATTCGGCACGGTCGGATCAAATTCAAAGGGGAGGGGGGGGGGGGGAGGGAAAATTTTTTAAAATGCAGTTGGACGCAAAAAAATGCAATTCATTGAGCTCAAACGAGCACATACCTACCAATTTTAAAGGTGGCTTTTTCAGGATTTTTGGGTACCTAGGCGTGTGGGGAATCATTTTCCGAGCTGACTCGATCGGAATTAGTCCGGTACACTCCTCGCTCACTGTTTTCCCTATACTCCTGCTCCGAGAAATAACCAACCCCTCTGAAAGAATTCGCACCGTCTTTTGATCTCGACACCTAAAAGCGCTACTATCCAATTTTGGGGCCGAATTTGGGGAGGTTATGTGTGAAAGTGTGTTTTTTGATACCCTTATTTTTGGGATTTGTGAACTAGGCATATTGGGTACCTACATAGTGTATTATTCTGAAGGACAATTCGATTGTGCTGTTTTTTCTGTCCCCAGTGAATCTGATTTATTTCCTGATTTTGATTTAGTCCTATGTTTTTATAAAAAAAGTCAATCTCTCCAATTCGCCCCAAAAAATTTTCCTTGACGTTAGCAAATTAGCTTGTAAATTAGCAAATGTCCGTCCGCCGTCCACGCCGACTTTGGTAATAGAAAATGTTCTAAAAATCTGAAAATTTGGTCAGGGTTCCGTTCCCGGCTCTAGTTGGCCCTCGAAACTTTTCAACCCGATCGGACAAGTGGGGTAGGGGTACTTCGAAAAATGGATTTTTGAGACTTTCTGCAATCTTGGTGTGTGGGGTATCATTTTCCACTAAGTTTTGGACGCTGAATAAAATGAAAAGAGCCCCAGAACGATTAGAACCCACTGGAAGAGGCTATGGGTATCTATTACTATCATTCTTTGTGTTTTCAAGATTTCTGGTACCTAGGCGTGTGGGGTATCATTTTCCACTAAATTTCGGACCCTGAATTGATTGAAATGGGTCCAGGCCCCACCACACCCACTGTTTCCCCCATTTCCCCCATGTTGATGAAATGAATCTTCATGCGCCTGGTTCGAGGAATAACCAACCTGTGTGTAAGAATTTGCAGCGTTTTTTACGTTACTAAAGAGTTTGAGAAGAGCCTCTCTATTTTTCGATATATTTTAATATATTTATAATTTTTTTTTTTGCCAATAGGGGGCGCTAATATACTTAGCGTAGATTGGGCTTGAGTACAAGAATATCTGGTGGGTTATATCACGTGCAATCAAAATAATATTTTGACACATATTATGTAGGTAAGTATACTATCTGAATAGGACTCACATACCATCGTTGCATTTTATTTGCATGAGACTAGCCGATTAGGTAGGAACGTTCCATAGAGTACACACAGACATACAAACTAGGTTAGCTCAGTGAAATTATTTATTTGTAGGCGCACGTATATTATCTACGCGCTCAAGTCCGGGTTCTCACAACGGAGAAGAGAAAGAAAAGTAACATTTTTTCTTAAACGTTCATTTTAGGGTACCTAGTAAAAACTCGACGCAACATGCGGTGTTTGAACAAGTGTGTATGACGTCAAAGGTCACGTGACCGGAGCCTCCGGGCTTGGAGTCGGGATAGCTCCAGCGCGCCCATCTGGGCGTCAGGAGGGGGCACATGAAGCAATCAGCTTTTCAAGACTCAAAGAACTCTTCAGTTAGTTTTGTTGGCTCCTGGCTGCCGTCGGTCGGACGTGCTGTCCTCGTTATTCTGGCCTTACGTGTTTTCCTGTTTACTACTTTGTGCTCACCGACGTGTTTTATACTTCTACTTGAATTTGTGAATTGTTCGTGGTATCAGGTACTTTAATTACCACCCGTTGTCAGTGCTTGATCGTGAAGTTTTGTGTCCGGTGCAACGTTACCCGGTTCACTTGTTGTAATTCGTGAAGGACATGGCTGAATGGTCATGACGTTTCTTTTACTGGTAAGAGAGTACACATTTGTATTTTATTGATCAAATGCACGAAATATTTCAGTTTCCATTAATACGACACTCGTTGTCAGTTATTTCAAAAGTTATCAAGCAAGCCGCGAGCCAGCCACTCCACCCAACCGGAAGGAAACACGATGTTGTTTGTACGTAACGCTCGTTATTTCGTTTCATTCATTCATACTGGGGCTTGATTACCACCTGGGTTTAAAATGTCAACTCACCCTTCCTAAACGTCGGCATTTCCATCCCCTGCGGAAGGCCGGGCAGCTGACTGCAGGCTGGAGCCCGGGTGCCGGGGAGGATGCCGATGCCGACAGCAGCTGGCCATTCTCCCGCCTTTTGGTTTTAAGAAGCATGAAATTTGGTGGTTAAACTATAAGTACGTTTGATTGAGCTGTTACTTGTATATAATGACGAACTTTGTGAAGCATTTCATGCATAATACGCTAGTATTACGCTTCATGGTGATAAATAGTATGAGACTCCATTCACTATCAAATCGGTACAACTGGTGTCGCACTACCGTTGAAGCTATAGTAATTTATATATTTTGTTATACTATTATTTGTCATTTATATAAGAGGTGCGTCTAGGGCTACGACTGCGACTTGGAATTGACTAGCGAAAATTTTCTCTGGTTAAGAAGAGATGATCGGCAGTAACAGATCGCATTTTCTCGAACTTTACTTGCGGTCATCTTATCATATCGTATTTGCTTTTACAGTTTGAAAGTAGGCCTCCTTGTGTCGAGAATTTTTGAGACTGATTCGAGATTCTCAATCCTCAGTCGTGTTTCTACTCAATGATCGCTATTAACCACGTAGGCAGCGAAAGCTGCGATGTTCTTCCCAATTACGCTGACGTTGCTGAAAGGTATAGGTCCATTTTATGTGATTCGGGCTACCTCTTGTTTTTACGTTACTTTCACTTTCTAGTACATTACTAGATATTGCACCACTGCTTCTTCACCTTATGGTTTTTCATTGGTAGGTGTCCCTGACCATCCTGCCCTGTGATTGATTTTGTGATTTATCAGGAATAGAAAGCCGTTTCTGTCTTCATTCTCTTTTAGTCCGTTAGAGGAAAACATGCCGTTCAATCTGTTCACGCACGAGTTCAGCTCTTCAAGGGATATTAGTTGTACGCTGCCTTGGAGTTTAGTTCACTCGAGCAATGCACATCTGTACCATTAAAACTTTACCTGCACACATTAAAAGGTGGTCAAAGTTTGTAGATGCATTTTTTGGTCAGCACTGGAACCTTCTAGGTTATTGTCCAACCTCAATCCAAACTCCTTGTTTCAGTAAAATTAACCTAAATACCACATTCTGAATCCGTTACATTTCGAGTACCCACTCAACAAGTTTTGCCTCAGGACGAGATTAAAATGCTGCAAGTGAATCTATATTTTATCGCCGGTCATTCTTAGCTTGCTCCCATTACAAACATTGGTCTTGGATCCCTATTTATACCGACGGATCGTGCTTAGCTGCGTTCAAACGCATTGTAAATATTATGTAGAAGAGCTTCAAGTTTGAATTGCGGCCAAAACAGCGTAATTGTCAGCCATGAGCCGTTTCGTGAATGTAAATATGTACCATGTTACAAATCAATCAAAATCCTCCGCATTCCATGAGCTCAAATCGATAATGACGCTTCGTTTCCTCCCTGATCAATTAAGGTGTCTGAAAAAATTGTCAACTGCGACTGTGAAGAATTTTCTATCGAATTCAAACAGAGGAAACCACTTTTCCTTTCTCTTCTCACCTGTGTTTTTCGCTCACTATATTGCTGGGGGTGTTCATCTAGAGCTGATCAGATTGGAAAAAATTGGTAGATAGGGTGGCTCTAGAAACAACCTGGAGATATTTTTCTCTAAGTAATCATCGTCTTGAGTACCCATTACATATGGCAGTTCCCCTGATGGAACCTCACAAGTAATTCATTCTTAACGTAGTTTTCCACACGGTGTTCAATCTTCGACGTCAAGGCCATGACATAAGCCAACATCGTACCATTAAAATCGCGATTACCTGGACTTCTCATTGTGATTGTAAATCCCCTGTAGTATTTTATTCTGTCGAATTTCACGGGATGATTTCTGTAGAAAGTATCAACTACAATCGCTTCGGGAAGTGAAGTATTACTATAACTATAAATTCGCAGAATATTTTACTAAATCTGCCATCATTTCTCGCCCCATGACTTTATCAGCGTACACGTTCATCACATATTTCTGTGCGTCCGATTTTTATGTGATCAATAATGTGGGTTTCAACTTTCTCTAGAAATGAGAGGTATTTGTTAAGAATGTCCAGTGCTTTAGTAGGGTTGTTAGCTTTTTTAAAATCTCTTAGGAGCATTTTCTGTCGTGGTTCTAACTTTTTGTCTTTAGTCAAAAATGATTGTCAGGTTTTTGCCCATTGTTTCTTGAACGGTTTTTAACTCAACTCATTGTACACTCAAAACAATAGAAGCTGAGGAATTTGTCAACTAAGGTTTTCGGCTTCATAAGTCCGAACATTACCTACCTACTTGTTTTTCCTCTTACTAAACGACCTTGTTTTTCCATTTCTCGGTTCTTATTCGTTTTGTTTTGCGATTGTGTATACGATGAGCAAGAGTAATGCACTCTTTCCATTTTGGTGGGAGAAGGAAACTGTATACGCACATGAACGCCTAATTCAAACGAGGCTATGACTTGAGGTGACGGCTTATCAATGAAAAAATGTATTCCAAGGGCATCTTACAGTTTTTTAAATATTTTCTTGTGGCGCTTCTAAGTTAAATTAAGTAATTGAACTAGGTTCCGAACGGGAATGTTGGCTGATAATATTAGTATTAATTTTACTTATGAGTGTTAAAACAAATAAACAAATATTACACAATACCAATGCAAAAATAACAATAACAACAAACAATTAATTTTACTAGTAGACAGGATGGTCGGTCCCAGAGTGAACGAAATATTGCACCACCGTTTTCAGAAATCATTCGACTACTATCAAGCCTTCAGGGATAGGTTAAACATGACTCAGTGTAGGTGAGGTTCTTATGGAAATCGGTCCGGTCACCAGAGACTAGTTTTCCAGGTATTAAAATTGTTTTCCTTTCTTGATGGAACGAATGTTTTATAAATACAAATCTCTCTCTCTCTCTCTCCCTCTTTTTGCCCCCAGAATCTGCATGTATAATGCTATCGTATCTATTTGACCTACTTTATCGCTCAGGTTCACTGATCGCCCTTTTACGAAGAGGACGCCGCCGTCGGTTTGCTCATTACAATCAATTTTATTTCACGCGCGGATCTTTTTGAATCTTTAATACAACGTATTGGCCTCACAACCGATTTCCATTTTGACAGGACGTTTTATTATTTTACATACATTTTGGTGGATAATATGTTTTTGTGCGTATACCATTTGCTGTATAAATCACAGGGCATTTACACCCTTGTTTCTTCGGTTCAACTCTATTGGCTTCCGTTCCTAATATTATTGCCAAACCGTCGGAAATATCTCTGAGGTCTTTTTAGTCTTGATATCAACAACTGCTAGATTTCATAATCCATATAATTGTGGATTATGAAATAATAATATTATAACATAAAAGTAGACCAGACTTACTAGATTCCTTCTGTACGAATGTAAGTAACGGAACGGAAAATTTTTCTGTTTTCAAACTGGATTGCATCATTGATTAGGGACTATTCCAGTTCGCCCCTGGCGCATTAAATATACGTCCCTGCCTCTGATTTATCCTACTATTTTGAGGGACACTTTTTATCAGTTTCGTTTTTCAGTTTTTCGAAAAAAAAGAGAAATTGCTATTATTAGTTTTAATTAACGTTTCAAATCCTGATGCCATTCCTCCCCCATTTAGTGCACAAACGAGTGTGTTTTGTGCACGGTTTAATTTTGGGAATGACACTAGACTCGGACTAATAACAAGTTGGCATTCTTGAGTTGTCGGTATTTGAGCTATGGGTTGTCGTCAATGCTGATTAGTAAGGCTACGGACGGCATTGAAGAATTTCAAGTAGTTAACGAGTTGTTATTGAAGTGTCGGTATAGGAAGGAATTTGTGTGTGACATTGGATATTCAACGATAAGTGGAATACGCAAAAGTAATGTGTAGATTCAAGGAAGAATAACAATCATTCTCAAGTGATCGTTCGTTTGTACTCGTATCTTCATACATTTTAGAGAACCACACATGTACCACTTGATATACAATCAGATCGTTTGACAAAACTGGCAATTTCTGTATTTCACAAATTAGCTCAGTATGACATATCTTTAATTTTTGTAGTCAGACCATGATGAGCGAGGCCAAAAGAGTAACATGAAACAATTAGCGGTCACGGTTAAACTGCGCATGCGTCAAAATCATGCAATTCTCGCGTCGAATCGTCAAATAAAACGAAGGCTCATAACGAATCTAGCTCACAAATCTGGTTGTTTTGAGGATGGTGAGGGAGATGATTGAGGATGAGGACGATAAAATAAATGAAACGTCGAATTCATTATTTATTTTTTACATGTTACTGTATATTTTTGTTTACTTTCTTCAAATTTGTACTTGAAAGAATAGCTACAATCTATCTGTCGGAGGGCGAAGTCTTCGAATGTTAGAATCACTTGATGTGTAATTAATACTATCAACATTCCATATCCCTGTTCTCCTCATTTTTACGTGCATGTTTCATTGCTTGTGTAAATCCAAATATACCTCCGCGGCACCGAGAACGTGGCAAGTTACCCCGATGGTCCAATGTTTATTATGAGGTGATAATGCTTCTCAGAAATTATAAAGAGACTGATATGTCGGCTATTAAATACAATCACTTTCCTCGCTTCGTAAAAAAATCATTTTAATGGTTCAGGTTGTTGTGAAACCCTGAATGTACCTTCATCGAGATGAGGATCTTTAACTTTGAGCAAAATAAAAAAAATAAAAATAAATAAAAAATCGTTACTCTTGCATTACTCCACTTTTACTTTCGCCGTGTTGGGTTGTTGCATTGACGCTCCTCCGCTCCGCTTGTCTACAGAGAGAAAAGAGAGAACGGAAATGTATACCTGCATGGTTAGCACCCAGCGAAAGTACTGCGAACCGCGACTCTGAGTGAAATACCACTGTGAAATTGTTAGCTGGAAAGTTGTAATAAGAAAAAAAGGCAAGTGCAGTAAAATCCGCTTAGAAAAGACTGAATTGAATGTCAAGTTTGTCGATGTTGTTGACGTATCTATCATCGCTAGAAAAACGTCCATCATAAAACAAATATTGTTAGTTGTGGACTTGCGCTTTACAGCTCATGGCTGGATAGTTACCATCTGAGTTCAGTTGTTAATGTCGAAGTCGATGTTGATGTATTCATAACGTCGGGATTCGATAATTTTAGTGTTTGGAAGTAGAACGAATTTTGTGCTGGAGGTCTTCTCCGCTCGTGTCTCAATTTCTTCCTTGTCGCACATATTATTTAAACTCACCAACGACACGATTGCTGTAGTAATCAACTCGTTGTTCTTCACGTTAGATGCCTACCAAAGCGGGGTGTGATCATTTCAACATTCCTTCCTTGGCCATCTCTCCATTTCAACATTTCGAGGACTACTCCTTGGCGACAAATGGCAGATTTTGTCTCCATTACCTACTTCAAGGATTTTCGAAACACTTCTCCAGAGTGAAAGAAAAAGAAGAATGGAATGCGGCGAAATAGGGTAGGAAAAGAGCTCGAAACGAAAGATCTGGCTGGGTGGTGCCATAAATGTGTCGATGGACAAAGCGGTGGGCTGGTCTGGGTCCCCTGCCGAGCATCTGAGCTCGGTATGTGGAGTGTCGCCATGTGTGCCCCGAAGACGCAAAAGCTGATCCTATCTAAATGTCTGAAATTTGATCCGACCTGCAGAACAATCATTCTAATCATCAGTGTTGTTACTCAAAACCTATGATTATTGGCATGAGTCGATAATTAAGATTTCACACATTGGACAAATAATCTGTGATTGATAAGCGAAGAAATATTCAATAATTGAATATTAATTATTAAAGAAAAAAAATCACCTAGTCGCTACTTTCAGCGCATCTTACAATGAACCTAATTCATTCTCCCATGGATGCTACCGAAAAT
>CM033999.1:11578319-11596824 GCA_019603395.1 Cyrtorhinus lividipennis | reverse complement strand
TATGCGGTTCGTCACATGTGGCACTCCCCCACCGTAGTCATTCCTTCCCCATCTTTATCATCTTCAGGTTATGTTCTCCGTTCAGAAGAAACAAAATTCACAATTGAAAATATCAAGACTAAACGAAATTATGAGGATGAAACAAATTAGAGAGAGCGGTCCGTAATTACGTGAACAGGGACATTATAGCCATCTAGTGCACTTACTTTTTGATCAAACGATTCAGTAACAGTGACGAAATCCAGGATACGCTGATTGAGATGCTAAAAACAATTCTGAATGGGAGAAAAACGAGCTGCAACGTCGCGAGCGGGAGCGACCGTATCGGAAAGGAAGCGCGAGGTGAACTAGTTAGAAGACATGATCCTGGTAGCCGCTACCTACGAAGAACTCGCTCCCCTACCTACGCTCCAGCTACGGATATGTAGTAGGTAAACCTTGACATAGCGAGATCCATTTCTATTGCGACAAAAAATGAAAATTTCAAGATGGGGACAGACAAAACGGGAAAAGAAAACGCGAGATACTATGCAGGCCAGATCGACATATCAATTATCTGAATGAGGTAGAAGGCATGGCTGTAACAACCAAGGAAGGCAACAAAAAAGTAGAACAGACAACGCCTATGGGACGTTTCTCACTGTTCACTTCAACCGAAACCTCTATTGATTACACAGATATTCTATGAAAATTAAGCGTACGACAGAAAAAAAATACGTTACTAATTACGCTTACAGGATTTATGTTAATTTCAAACATCTGTGAGCTCTGTCACATAAGTACAACCGTACCTATTCAAAATGCATTTGAAAAGATAATATCTAGATCCAGATGAAAAACATTCATTTTGAGGAGATTTTGGCAAATGTTGACATCATCCATGTCGTCAATTTCAGCGCTGAATGTACAATTTTCACATTGGTTTACCAAATAGTTTTCAACGTACGACCAAGTAAATTTGTTACCCGCATATTCCGACTTCCATGCTCTGATGGTAGTTGCGGGCCTCAATTGGTTAGCGTTCCAGTGAGTTTACTTGATGAATTCTGTATCGACTCGAGGAGGGCGGGAACTCACCCACCGGACGTGAGCAGGGATGTGATTTCCACTAGAAGCAGCAAAACCACCTTTAGCGCTCTCTGTCGAGACACAAACGAGCCATTGCGAGGCAAACTCTCCTCACTAGAGAGCGCTCAATCCACCTGTCCACCTCAGTGAAACCCCCGGTCATTTTTCGTTTTGAATGAAACTTTTTTTTTTTAATCTCAATTTCAGGTTCTACGAGAATTTTCCCGTGACGAATTTTATTAATAAACTCGACCCATTCAAATAAATTACAAAACAGTATTTTGTGAGCATTTTGGCCGCCTTTGAACAATATAATATTTATAGCGTATACGTGCAAAATGTACACTTCCGCGTTGAGGAACAAATAATTAGGTACTAACCACGAATATTGCCACCAATAACAGGGCAATACATTTTGCTGTGCAAGTTCGTTTTAAGTGATAGTGGCCGAATATCCGCCCCAGCGCCCACCCAAAAGTTAAACACTTTTTTTTCTTTTTTTTAAATGCAAACACGTTGGAATCAAAAAGGGAATATTCCATATATTGTTGACGCGCGTACTCAGACAGAGTTGAGGTGATAAGAAGAAGATAATTTCATTCAAGAGTAAGGTATACTCAGCACTCACCACCAGGTTACCTACTTTACACCATAAATCAGCCTCAAATAATCATCACAAATGGACGTGCGACGTCAACAAATGATACGTCACTATTTCGTTAATCTCCACTTTAAGCCCATCACTGAGCGAAGTGAGTCAACAAACTCATTCAGTGCGACGTGGCCCTTGTTCTGTATACTGCTAAGAGGCGTGAAAAAAACGATATTATTATCTTGCATGTGACGTTTCCTAGTTCATTACCCTTTGAAGGCGAACAAAAACCAATTGGTGTGTGAAACGCGCAAATTGGTTATTCCATCAATTGCATTAATTTATTTTCTGATTACACAGAACGAAAATAAAGTGGGTAATATTGTACTAACGATGCCACGGAACGGAGGAAGGGGGCTGGGCTCTGCAAGTAGGTTCTCATCATCGTCGAGTTGGTTCTCACAATTGGAACGGTCAAAGTTCCGAGACCAACGAGCGATGAACGACGAATCGGGTCACGGAAAAATATGCTAGTGAGATAAAAGTCGAGAAAAACGTCAAAATAATGAATAATACCTACGTAATAAAATAAGACGAGAACTCTTTGCTAATTTGCTTTCAACTCGCGAACAGGCACACCTCTTTGCTTAACGTAGTACTTTACTATAGCAATAGAATATTAGTTAACGGCAGTCCTTTCGGGATGAGCAGAACAGAATATTTCACTGCGTACTCAATTTCATTTACCTGGCTTTGGGCTCAAAGCCAGCACAAGAAGTAACTACATAAGGAAAGAAAAGAAAACACATTCAGGGATACTAAAGATCTCAAAAACCCTAGATTTCAACCCAATGGATCTCATCCATACATACTGAAGCTCAAAGCCTTAGTTCACTGTTCACTGTTCCCCTAGAGAACGTAAAAGAGAATAAACCAATCGCGTTTGCTAAGAATAGAGACTAACCTAATGTTTTTTTCTTCGAGGCACGTAATGGCATAATTTGCGACCACTGAAAACCATGAACCGCGATAAAATGACCAGAGGGAACCCACTATTCAAACATCGGCGCCGGAAATGTGGGTGACCACGCACCTATCTTATCTCAAGCAAACTAACGACTAATAATTAAACTGAGAACCATGACATCACCGTTCCTAGCGCTAGAACAGAGCGGACGTAAGAATTTGATGTATTCCCAACATTATAAATGCCGATGCTAGGTCAAAAAATGTTATTTCTATTCACTGATTTCATCGATTTCCAATATCGTTAAGCGCAAGATAACATGAGAAACTTAGGAATGGAGTAAATTCAACAGGTAATAAGTTCAAAGCTCATGGAAATTTTTACAGTGAGGATAAAATTCACACTGGTATTGATGATACGGATGGCTATCAACCCAAATGAGTACCTATTTATAATAAAAGGCAGAAGCGCGCATTGAATAAGAGTGCTACGTGAGTGGGCGAATTTATCAGGGTCGATTCAATACACCTTTAGATTAATCAAGTATTTCTTTTAGGATTAAGCACAATCAAGTCTCACCATCATTGATTTGCATATACGGTTAAAAAATTGGAGTCGTAGAACAGAAGCAAGTAAGAGGCTGACCCTATAACCAGCAGCATCTACCATCCACTTCTCGGATATCCCTATTCTGCGGCAAGCAAAAACCTGCAGAAGTAGGCCAAGAACTATTCCTTACCTGCAAGACTACGAGGCCGTCCAGTCAGGTCTGTGGCATACGTTTAATAAATTTTTAAAAGGCTAGATAGCCACTTGTAAGAACCAGGTGCATAAGCAATGTACTTGGAAGCAGTGATAAGCTGCTACACTCTTCTTCTAAAGAAAACTGAAAGAGACCATTTTGGTCGTTCTAAAAAACCTAAAAAGAAGGCTCATAGAACGAAAAAAAACACTGCTTTCTATCATCGACCCAGATTGAGGCTCATTGAGAAGACTGATTGCCGGCACTTTCGTTAATGATTGCTGCTACGTTATTGAGTCGAAAGAAGAAAGTTGAAACGGATTTCATAGTTAAAAAACAATGATTTTCACACGATGAAAAATAGGTCTATTAACGCTTGCTTCCGGTCGGAAGGAAGTCCACGTGACGATCAGGTTGAGGGTTTCAAAACTCGCCTATTTCGTAGCCTCCTTATCAAAAAGAACAAACGAAACCCCCGAAGTAATCGAGGTTATCAACAAACGGAGGAGATTGTTTGAACCGAGACGACTGTTCGTACACCGAGGATCATCTCAAGATTAGCTGTTAAGAGATATGAAACAACTCCTTTGCCATTACAGGCCGGAAGCTCGAGTTATCAGTTCGGCGGTGAACATTCCGACTACTATAGTAGGCTGTCCGATGAGTTTGTCGGCATTTAAGGAGTATCGTAGATTTCGAGTGTCCTTAGGATGGATACGTAAGAAGGGCGCGACATGTGTTTTCAATTAGAAGATGAGCGGTCAATAACATTACGATAGTGAAAGCCGGTGAAGTTGGATTATCAACAGCCCTACAATCACGGTGAGAAACCCCTAAACGGCCCGGGAGGTTACGAAGGTCGTCAGGACGCACAGAAGCGGCATGTTGAGGACTTATACGCGGTTGCACTCTCTCCGTCACCGCTTACCAGAACAAGAAAGCACAGGCTCTATGGTACTTTCATCCTTGAGAATCCAGCTCACCTGCGTTCTTTGTGCGTTCATTACACAAGGAGCCCCTAACTAGTACGTCTCTTCGCATCGCAAAAGATTTTTCCCAACGATTAGCTCCAGCGCTCTCCCGCGGTTGGCAGAAATACCTAGATGCTCCTGGAGGCATCGCGAAGCGAAATGCCGTTAGATCATAACGGAGGCTGCGCGAAAATGGGATGATTCCAATCTGGTCACGAGTGACACCTTTTAACACCAAGGCGCGTATATTGAGTTACTTTAGCAGTACGTGGGAGCCTTATCAGTGGGCAGGGCTGTTACAGAGCGAGTTTATCAATGAACTCCCATTCATACGAGGCCTCTCATATGCATGTCACGGGAGATATCACAATGTGGGTTTTTATGGCCCTATTTATATTTACTCAGTTAGGTCTCAACCACATCCAGGCAATGGTGGTTCAGTCGAGTACCTTCACTAGTTACGATTACATCTTTATCGAATTTAAATGCTGCTCCAACGATTTGTAATTTATTGTGATAGGACGAAGAACACATACGATATACATATCGTCATTCAAGTCCTAGTCGACTTGGCCCTAAATAAAAAATTAGTTTTCTTCTTGGTTGCTGCAGTTGTGGTTAGCCGGATGTTAATAAAATCGGTTACCAAATGATTTTAGCGATCTTAGCGCCGGGAAAACCCCAACATTGCCTGAGTTTGACTATCCATTTATTAAAAATTAATGTCAACCAATGCACTACTAATGCCAAGCATTCAACTTAATTAATTCATCATCACTATTTTATAACTGAAGAGGTACTAGAACGTTCCACTCTTGGGACCAAGCAAAAGTTTAGAGAATAAAACGGAATATAGCGGTTTTTCGTGTTTTCAGTAATCACGAAAACCGTTTAATCTCCGGCTCATACCTAGTTATATATAACTTGACGACGTGCATGTTTCGACTTACGACGATTTCGTCGTTTATCGTAAAATTCTCGTGAATGAAGGCTCATCGCGACACTCAAGGAAATTCCTTATCGTTCTGAGACGTAGGCCTGGTTAGGTAGGTATTTTTTAAAACCATATCCGATAACTAACGCGTGTTTCTGGAGTGGCACGCCAGTTTTATCAACAGACCACGGCCGAAATTTGTAGGTTTTTGAATCCGTGGGTTTACCCCATCGATAAGGGGGATTGCCGTGATTGGCTACTTGTACTAAAAGTAGGAAGATGATGCGAAGTCGGAGCTCTCAATATCATTTTACGTAAAAGTTATATCGTGACCAACTACCGCTTACCCTCACGAAAAATCACGTAACTTAGCCCCAACTTCCATTAGCCCTAATTGGCGTCTAGCGATGTTGAAGAGAAAGATGAACGAGGTCACAGTGAGATCATAATTTTATGAGATTGATGAAAAAAGGAACCCACATTGACTTTCTCGAGGTAGAGTTCTAGTTCTTTGTAAGGGTCGGAGCCGGAGATCACGCCAGCAGCCCGCTCGTCAGGCCTCGTCAGTGTGTCCATCTCCGCCCGTCGTCATCCTGTAACATGAAGAAAGGTAACATTATCGTAAGTAACTGACAAGAGGGAACACGCCCAAGACCAGACATTTTTTCTCGCTTAGGACTGAAGGTGAAAGAAGATCTAAAAGGGTGATAAACGATCGCATCAAGTCAGTAGTAGTTTTGTTTGACAATCCCAACCAGTATTGCTGGATTTTCCTTTTGAAATTGTATAGGGATGACGACTATAGATCGAAGAACCGCTACCTGTAAACATTAATCAAGTAAAACCCCAATAAAACCATTGTTCAACCCACATCCGCTAACCAGAGCCTCTCTTCCCAACTGGGAGGACCCCAACTACTTTCTGGAGTACATTGACGAATGACCCAACCAACAAACCTCTGAAACTTACACAACAAAACAATATAAGCGCTGAACACCGTTGAACTTATGTGAATTGCGTTGCCTGATCTTGTTTGTTTGTGCTATTTTCATGAGGGCATCAAAAGGAACGAGTATGAATAAGATTAATAATGAACAGTGCTCTTCAGGAGAGTATATTCTAATCTTTGAACAGAACGTTCATGTGTTCAAGATGGTAATATACTTTTTACCGTTCCAACATTTATTGACTCTCAAGAATGGATTCCGGCATTATTGCATGCTACGTAGCTATATAACAACGCAGACAACTTTTTAAAAAGTTCACACGAACCGATGTGAGTTTTTCTCAAGGTTGGTAACTCGCGAGCCAGCTATCCAACTTTTAGCGTAACTTTGCATTTCCCAAAGTAACGTTCACATTTTCCGGGAATGCTTACCTCGGGTTAAGGACAAAAACGGTCTATTTTTTGTGATGACGCAGAAGTAGAGAAAAACGCGCGTTCGACCGAGCTCGTATTTCGAGAGGCATTGTCATTTTTTGTCTAGAAAGAAAACGAAGAACGAACCACTGTTCACGCCAAGCTTAGGACCATCGACTTGTTAAAAAATGAGTCGGAGCGGTACAGCCGAAGGAACGAAGAGGGAAAGTGAAGAATGAAAGATGACGTCATGCGGGTGGGAAGCGACGCCTTGCAGTCTGAACTGAAACAAAAGTGCTGATAGAAACCCGCCACTTCCCTTCTCTGAGCCAACATCCCATTCGGACTTCCTTCCTCCATCCTGCCTCAGTCAACCTACACTTCCACAGCCTGTTATTATTCTTCATCTCCATTACGGTGAATTTGTAAGTACATTGGAAACGCCAACGACATAACCTTCCAGTCTCCTGATGCAAGGGGAATGTCTTCCGCATCAGATCTGTCCAGAAACGGAGAATGGAACGAACGATGAAATGCACCAATTTGAAAGTACAGTTGAAGTGGGATGCATCGGTCCTTTCCTTGGCGTTTGAGCCATTAAAATTAACTCACCGCGATTTCATCTGGTTGATTCAATCAATACGGATAGAGAATGCATTTGACGAGGTGGACTGTACCGAAGAAATCCCCATAATCAACTCTAATATATGAAATATTGAACAAAGGATCAAATTCATATAAAAATAATAAATTCCTATAAAAACAATAGAATCAACTGAGCATTGAAAGAGTCCCTTGATACGAACTGTAATGAGTAAAAACTATGCTAATTGTCTCAAAATCGTTTCTTAATCTAGGCACATCCCGCTCAAATGGGGAAGCGTATCTCGAAGGTCTCCGGAAGCAAATGATTAGAAAAAATGATTAGAAGAAGGTGGACCACAATTAATTTTAAGTAACCATCTCCCGAACAGTGCGCACGATTTTAAAACTCAACACTAGCACAACAATTTTCACCCATACCCTGCCACCGTTTGCTTTCGATCACAAGCAGGGCATAGTCAGGTACGTCGAAAGAGTATCTACATAATTTTTGAATAATCAGGAGTAAATACTCGTATGTTCAAACACAAGATATCGAGGATGATCGACCTCCATCATGAACTAGATCATAAGATTTCCTTATCATCACGTAATGGGTAGTGACATGAGAATACTGCAAACTTAACCGAGATTTCCGCATGATAATTCAAGCTGAATAATTTGATTGAATTCTACACACGAACCTGACGCGGCCGTTATAGATAACAAAGAATACCCGCAGGAGTAGGTTTTGGCAACACTCCTGCAGCTATTTTCATATTACATGATCTGACGAGTTGGTGAACCTTGAAAACAGTCGTAGTATCTGCAAATGATTACATTTTCTAAAAATAACTAAAGTGCAAAGTTCCTTGGCCAGATTATGTTTAACGATCTGCTTTCCAGGTAATACCATTTTTGAACCCCCTACCCCCATGATCGCGTATACTTTCCGCCAGGAAACTCCTTGTGTTCCTCTTCCCTCATTGATATCACAATAAGGAGAGTGATTAATCTGTCTAGATTTGTAAAATTATCACAATATCCAATGCATTTAGATTACAGAAATAATATAATGGGCAAATTACAATGACAAAATAAAAACAGACGAAGTTGCCGAGCTTCACCTCAGCAACGACCACGCCATGGTATAGAGGCGCAATTCTAATTAAAACAGTCTAAGCAGAGCGCGGATTTGACCTTAGATCTTGTTTCATGACATTGAACGGGATAATAAAATACCTTTTTATGAGCTGAGATCGCTTGAGAAATGACACAAGCATCTCAGATAGGGCTGAGTCAGCAAATGCCATCCACCAATTTGATTTATTTTTCTTAAGCCGACCTTGCCTCGACTGGAAGTCGGATGTTTCTTTTGTTTTCAGGATCAAAAGAGATTCGATGATAGAGAAGACAATAGCACGACAAACCGAGGAAGGATTGCAGACGTACCTACTTGATGATCAAGTGGACGAAGACTGGAGAGGGTGATTTGCATTCCACCGAAGTACGTACGTATGATGATAGCGCTTGTTAACAGATAAATTTGAATGTCGACGTGATTTTCGTCGGGAGGATTATAAATAATTGTGCTTGACGCCCTTGGCCAGGCTCCTTACTGCAATTATACGCAGATGAAGTCACAATAACATCCTACTATATCCCAAGATTCTCTTGTACGTATAGGTTTTGTCTGAATAAAACAAAAAACGCACGCTAGTTTCCTTCAGCCCTAAGATTTTTTTTTTTTTTTTTTTTTTTTAAATAAATTTCAACTGATGCCCCTCTGTTCACTTTGTAGGAACTCGAAAACCTTCCAGTGAACCGACATCTTTTGAACAAGAATTACGTTTGGACTAGGCACAACTGGCAATTCCTCGTTCAGCCTACCACCAAGGCGAAACACTTCACGGACGGGTGGCCTACTTTCGAGCGGTCACCGATCCAAGTAGTAAACTTACCCAAAGTTTCCTTGGAGATTGAATGGGTCCCGGTTGATTCATCATCGTGCGGCCATAAATATCGTAGGAATTCAGTTATTGATAACATTTTAAAAAAATATTTAAAATATTATGTAGAATGAACTTGAGCCGCCTTGAAGAAAGACCCCTAAGAAGTTCTGAGTTAGAAGGCATTATTTCGCAACGGGACACGTAACATTCGTACAATCAATTTTTAATAGATCGTGAAGTCACCCCGATAGAGGAAATTAGCTTTCCAAGGTCCTTGTAATACTCATCCCATTGTTTCACCACCATGCGCCACGATTGAAGCGGTGGGACCATTTTGATCTAACAACCTCCAATCTATAATGGTGACAACCGTCCAACCATGAGCAATCAGTTCCGCGATTCCCCTCTCCTCAATCGTACTTGATCAGAAAAAAAGTCCTTCCTCCCCAACAAAGGTTGATGCACTCGAAATTACAGGGAACCCCAGAACGAGCCTCTTATCTTGCCAGGAACGTCGGTGTGGTCAAGGTTTACTGAGTAGAATGGTCACGACCGAAACATTCAGCATGAGAGGAGAGCCTCGAGGATTACGACAGATTTGATTTGGTCGGTTGTCAACACAATGCACGGGTCAGTCAACCCGTCGAGCGTCATTTTACCTTCACCATTTGCTCGAAAAGATGCCCTAAATGTCCACTAGTTTCTACCATAACGATTCAACGACATTTCTCTGCTCTCTTCTTTACAATGAGTAATCGTCAAATCATGCTACTCGAAACGATATTTGAATAACATCGGTCGATAAGCAGAAACCCTGATCATATCTTTATGGTGGGCCAAATCGTTCACTACGTGCAATTTTGGGAAATCTCTTCCTATGTTTACCTTCAAACAGCTTGATCGGCACCACATGCCCCAAGACGGAGACGGATAAGAAGCGCTTTTTGTCTTATCGTCTCGATTTTCTTGAAGTCAACTATGCTCAACTTCTCTTGCAGCCTAACTAGATTCCTACGGGAGAAGATGATGCAAGAAAAAAATTGCAAATAGGAATGAATGATAAGCTTTGGAATTAGGTAGACTTGAAGTACGCTAAATTACTTGCGGTATATAGTGTGTACTTGTCTACCAGGGAAGAGTGAGAAAAGAAGGCTTCTCGTTTGAAGGAGATACAAATCCAATAAGCGTGATAGTTATCTACTAATGAACATCCGATTCTTCTAAACAACAAGGCACCTATGTAATTAAAGCGATAGGCATCTGTGATGATACACGAGGTATTATTGTCCTGTGCATCAAATAGAATAATATTCTGAAATCAAGAATGTAGCTGCAGGGGACAATGGGCCAGAAATTATGGTTCTTAGGTTGTTTTCACTACCTAAGTGGTGGCTGACGGTATTGTCCACCAGAATTGAAAACAATACCTCTGAGTACAATAAGTGGGCGTGTAAGTGGACGGGTGGACCCAGGCCTAGTAGGTGTGCGATAAGCGTAGGCTGTGTGGGTCCCCCTCTGCCGACGGTCGTGAGTCTTCTTCCTTCGACCTGGCGACGGCCTGTGAATGTCATACGACTCCACGTGCATAGGGCACTTCATTAAGGGATTTCTTATCCCGATCAGGTTCGGGTTCTTCCTTTGAGTGGGGACTCTTTTCCGTTGGGTGAGGGCCCTCCTACCTCAGGGATACAACGTCCTAGAGGAGGATGCTCGAAGCTCGGACAAGTCAACATCATCGTAAGTCAACATTGTAGGAACTACACTAAACGCTCTATAAAAGAAATTTGATACTCCTAAATATTTTGCCTGATGATGTTAGGTATATAACTAAAAATGATATTGAGGAGGCCAATATCTATCACCAGGTTTTGTCCGATGGATGAACGAAAGCAATTGATGTTTTAGCAACGCATTAGCAACATACATTTTTCCCCACAAGAGAAAATTCATTATCTCCACGATAGCTACCGAACTACCAAAGAACTGAACTCCCGCGTCTCCTCAAGTATTGAAAAAGTTACGTTTGGGAAGATTGCAAAGAATTACTCGTACGTTGAATAGGTCAAATCCAATTTGTAGTGATGAATCCATTTCCTTCTACCTACCTTGAAATGAGGTTTTTGTTGGCCTGACAGTTTTGGGGACCTTACAGACTCCTAAAGGGCTAAACTAATTAAACGATTTTATTTCAAAGCACCTGAGTGCCCTAATCACATAGGGGTACTGCAATCCAGTGCCCCGATTACTAAAAACAAAACATGCAAAATTGGTACCAAATGCACGATGAATTAGGGGGTGGCTCTAACAGCCTGCATACGTACCCAGCCGGATACCTTTGCAGGTTGAGACCCATCGCTAGCCGACCAAGAGACAGAGGGAGGGAGACAAAACAACAAGGAAGGGAGTCATCCCAGTCATAACTATGTGAGAAGGGGGGCACTTTCACGGCTAACTGAGTTGCCGGAAAAACGGTGTCAAAGGAGTGATTTTTATTTTTTGAATTCCAACCACTAACAGCGAGTAAAGCAAGTGGTCTTACTGGTTAAATACAATATGTGTAACAGCATTTATAACGTAAATATTGAGCTAAGTTTTCGAAAAATGTGACACATATACATAATATATAGTACTCAACACGTCCATTCAAAAGACCCACCGGGAAAGCCATGTTATCATCTGGACGGTTTCTCGCCCAACTGACTGTTCCTTGGCAAGTTAAAATATTCCTGATAGAATTTCTAATTTGAGACGTCACTCATTAGTAGGCAGACAAAAGGAGACGGTAGGATTCGTTTGTGCGAAAACTGATAAACCACAAGGTATCACAAGGTATCATGACCGCCTGAAAAATCGATCACAGCGAATAAAGGATAGGGAGAAATCTCATTAAAAACGACCGCATACTTTCATTGTAGTCTCGGATTGCGGAGAATTATAATAATCCCGTCATTCGATATCAGAAGCCTAGTGAGAAACAAAACAAATCAATTTTATCGAATCAAACAACGCTAGATATATTTGTATCATCCCGTATCACTCTACTCTCCTACAGCGGCGAAGAATGTTATCAAATAAAGAATTGTAGGATAAATGAGGGAAAACCGCTATCTATCAAAATAAACTCCACAACGAACGGCTTTCGCCGATAAGGAGATTATCAACAGTTGGTTATCAGATTTATTGAGGCCGACAAAGTCGGTCATCAGGAGGAACAGTATCATCATGTTGCATAAATCATGAAGGGAATATGTATCAATGTCATACTTAGTGGAAAAAAATTAAAAAAAAAAAAAAAAAATCTGTACGCAGCATGCACTTTCAGTACTGGACTCACGAGTAATAAGGAGTATTGAGTAGTTCGCGTGGGTTCCAGAATTGATTGAATTCCAGTTTTTTTCCAAGATAAGGGATGCAATACATAATTTTGATCGAAGTGGGAGCTACGCCCCTTCGTACTTTCAGAATATTTCAGAATGGGGCAAACATAACGGACGATGTTAGTTAGCGATAACCCCAGGGTCAGATGTAAGGAACTTGAGTTCTCCTCCCATATGACTTCTCGCCCGTTCAATAAATCTGACTAATAATCTGCTCCGCCGTTTCGCATCTTATCTCCTCAGACGGTCTCGTGGGAGCCATTGAAAATTTCTCACTCGTGCCATCTTCTCAAGATTCTGATTGCCTACGCTTATTTACTATACAACCGATAATTGCCGCCCTCTGTCGCATAATTTTTTTTTTTTTTTTTTTTTTTAAAGCTTAAGTTATACCGACCAAAGAAGGGGTACGTATGAAGTACGTTGATGGAATAGCCATAGCGTGTACCTTATCCTTTATAATTATTTCTATTGGACCAAGATCCCTCATTTGCTTACGGCTATTGATCTAGTGCGACCCACTCTTTATCTAAAGACGAAGGCGTAAAATATACCGTTTATTGTTACCTCAATTATAGCTGGCGTTCCTTGATTGCAAAGCCTATAGGGAGTACGTACGTAAGTTTAATCGATTTGTATATTTCCTAACCAAGCAACCCAGATGCTCCGCTCTTCCGTATTCTCGTCGATGTGGGTTCAATGCTCCATCGCGCTGGCTAAGGCTAATCAAAGATGCCAGCTGGGTGCCAACTGTTTACGATCGGAAGAGGAGAAAGATGAATTGAGGATCGTGATGGTGGTATTCCATTAGAATATGAGCGGGTCTGTCGTTTTGACGGGGTCTTGTAGAAAAATGAGGTCAGGCTTGAAGATGCGGGTGGTTACTGGATGACGATTCTATGCTCGCGAGGAGAGGTGCCCCTTTCGCCTTCAATTATGCCCATCAGCCATCAGATCTCTCCGGCTGGGCGCGGCGGCCTTCTTCCACAGCTGGAGTTTGACTCATCACTTTTTCCGAGGACTCTGACTCCACTTGGCAGTCGTTTTGCGCTTCCAATCGCCCACTTCCAGAATACCGTGTGATGGTGTTCGCGGAATAGAAGATCGAAACTCCACGAACTCAACAAGTCGTGAAGATGATGAACACGCCATCGCCAAAATGATCGAACCCTCAATTAGCCCTATTCGCGGAAAATGAGGGGTTTCTACTAATAACGTTCACTTAACCAGAAAACTAGATGATGGCGCTTTATATATACTTTTTTTTTGTAAAGTGCGATCTTCGAAAAGGTGGCTGATAAGCAGGACCATCATGGAAAGAAAGACAACCACGGAAGTCGTACAACAATCACCAAGTGGCTGAGCTCCTTAAAAGAATAAGGTTCCTCAGAAACCTCGCCCTAAAACTCAAATAGTTGTAACTAGGGACAGGAGAATGGCGAGAGACGGTATTGCGTGCGGAATAAAGCAACATCCAATTATACAACCTGTCAACTATTAAGGGCCAATCACCTGAAATGAACTGGTTTCTTTCTTTCCTTAGTGATTCACCCCCTTGGAAAAATGTGCGTCTCATCAGGGGATCTCACGTCAGCAATACGTCATCATACGTCACGTTAGCAATTTTGTTCAAATTGACTATCAATGTCAGCACTTTATGGTCAAGAACATGAGCGGTGATCAATACAACAGATGTCTGACAGGTACTTACTCTCACTGAACTTGTTGAACTATAAAAAACCGATACAGGGGTACGAACACAGCATAATAGGGTTCAAGTATACGCATTTGAACCTTCTAACAAGATATTTATAGCCTCTGAAAATGATATTAATGACGTTTCCTTTAGGATGGTTTGTGTAGCCAGAGATGGAATGTTCAGGTTGATTGATTCTCAGGTATCAGCCGCAGTATGCGAATGACTCGGAATGCGGACGTCAACGCACATTAATATTCCCCATCGAGAGACCCTTTGCACATTTTATGTTTCAAGTTCGACAACCGCTTTCAGAGTGGGGGATGGGAGCACGGTTTTATGAGAATAAACAACAACGTCGTAGGAAAAGGAAATAGAAAAGATCCTTCGACGAGTTTTATCACGTTGAACGACGACGAGATAGCGCGTATCCACCCCGGAGCTGTTATCGCTCCCCGCAAACACCGTCAACAGATGCGCCAACTTATATGTAAATATGTAGTACTCAACATGTCAAGACAGCGCACGAAAAATAGTAGGCTTCTCTAAATTCATTCTTCAAAGCAGACAGTGGAATCCAATTAAAACGCTGAAGGATAAACGCTGAAGAGTCAATTAGACTTAGTTTGTATATAACCAGGTAGGTAATTATTTATAACGACCAAACGATTTTACGATCAGAAAGGATCAATCTATCATACATAGATGGAAACATTCCCGTCACAATGGTTTCGTGTATTCACGGAATTACTTTCAGCAGACAGCGACATCAATCAGACGTAGGGTCATCCTTACTCATATGAAATACAATTTATAGAAATCGACAGTAGGCATCTACATGTTGACATTGAAATTCGTCAGAATATCCACGAACAAGGTATGCAGAAAATAATTCAATTTTTACAAATTGTTCAAGTGAGACTAATAAAAACCATTTTCACTAGAAGGACCAGAGCAGGAGGCGGAACACGATTGTCTAACAAAACAGGCTGGGAGAGCGAGTTAATAATAGAAACCGATGCACCAAACAAACTACAAGTGAATTCTGAAGAGCCCGGAAGAGGTTGGGATCATCCTGCCTTAGTTTTGAACACGGAAATCTTCAGATAGGACGCATATGTGCTTGGAGAACTCGGAATTTCAACTATCAATCGCCCGTTCAGAGTTCTTCCCGTATTCTTCGACTCGAATGATATTTACCACACATCGCTAAATTAATGCGACCACACGTCGTGTAGGCGCCTGTTTGCCGAGTTAAACTGCCCATGAAAGCTATATTTGCGGAAGACATAACTTAAATGATGTCTAATCTAAAGAAATCATAAGATTGGGAGAAAAAAATCTGACTGTTTTACGTATAGTGTAACATGATGCCAAGTAAGATCAGCTACTGTGAAAGCAAACGGTTCGTTAGAAGAAAAAAAAACACATCAGGAATCAACCTTGCGGTATTTTAAACAGCGTCTTTGGTTACAGCGGCAGATTCGCGCATAGGACCAAAGGAGGTCTTAAAAGTGTCAACCACATTCCTGGAACGAAGATGAACGACACCAACTTTGTTCAGGGACACACCTTTTGACCGATCACCTAACTAAATATAATTCTGAAACATCAATAAAGGTTTCCTTCACCGCATCTCGAGACCTACCGCAGCGAACAGGTATCAATGTGGGGGGGCATATCTCCACCTCAACAGGTTCATGAACCCTCTTCCAGACAAGTGAAGATGGAGCGGACATGGGTCGCTTAAGGGTTGAGTTCGGCGGAATTAAAAACGCGAATTCTCCAAAAACAAATTTTGACGCCGGTATGCATTTTCATCCTTCTTATACGGAGGAATGGTACGAATAATACGCACTATGCATTATAGGAATGGCAGACAATGGATTGCACGTTTCGCCATTATACTTATCCATGAAAAATTGAAGTATCGCAGGTAGGCTCCTACTCTCCTTCAGTTTACCTTGGTCGATGAGGAGAAACTTAGTTATCTTCAGGAAGCGATTAATGAATCTCTGATCCAAAAGGTGAAGAATTTTCAATATTTTCTTGTTTTGTACGAAATTAACAAGGAGAATCGAGGATGAGATTTGAGCTTTTTCAGTGCCATTGAAAGCTAAAGAAGGGCATCAAAAGCTCTGAGAAAAGAAGACGTAATATTTATGGTATTATTACTAGTATTTATGGTATTATTAAGCCAGAATGATGGCATTGCTATTAAACAAGAAAAGCAGGAAAGGGCAAGCGATTGTCGACATATTATGTTTCTAGAGAACATACCATATCAATGGTGAGCCCTTAGAACTCACAAATGAAGAATCTTACGGAAAATTATCAGAGTTTGAAGCCGGCACGCAGGTCATTATAGTTCGTTTGACGTCCTATATTCACGTTAGGAACTTGAAAACACTTATTGAGCCGCTTGAATGATGGTAATTACGTATGCAAATGATTCGGCTTCAACGCTCTTTTCTTTCCTTTTGAAAAACCTCTCCATAACCCCTTCAAAATGCTCGAAGGAACTGAATGAATTACCTCATTTGTTATTTAGAAATATCTCTTTGTCCTTAAGACTGAGCTGGTCGAGGAAGAAGGATGACGCAAATGAAAGAAGTCGTAAGGGGTTTCTTTTTTATTTTTTTAATAAATGGTGGGGGAGTGTTCTTGGGCCGCGAGGGACATGAAGGACGTACGGACCATACCAGTCGTACGAACCAATCGTATAGTCTTTCTTTCGTTCAATGAAGATTCCGAAGGATATCGTTCTGCTAATGTGAAGGCTACGATCATCGACAAGATAAACGACCGTACAGCAAAGAAAGAGATTTGTCCCAACAACGAATTTCGTCTACAACCCCGACTAATTTTAGGTAAATACTCCTTTTTAAGAGAGAGTATCACAGAGTGTATCATTCTACTGACTTCAACAAAATTCAAACTTCAACGTGTCAAGCTGATTCATTCATCATGAATGTGCTCAACTTAAACGCTAACTTCTCCTTTTTCCGAGTCCTTGGGCGCCTGTTTAGCTAATTTAACACGTTTAGCTAATTCATTCATTTCGAGAACGAGGAACGAGCCCGTTACTGGTCGGGGTGGTCTTTAGACTGCCAAATGCGATGCGAGGTATCTGAACTAGTCAAGGACGGTCAACAATGAAACGACAGCACTCAAATATCTGTTCGTCCGATACTAAGCTGTCGCAAACGGTTTTCTCTCTAAAAGACAGAATTTAGTTTTTTCTTCTATTATTTTTTTCTATGAACCGCAGTTATTCGCCGTATTGCAACGAACCACTATCAGAACTTACGAAGTCATTGTAAATCGAATCCTAGTAACCCAAAGTTACTTGAAAATAGAAATTGAAGAGATAATAATTACATAACTACTTCTGGTGTCTGCTTACACCAACATTTGTCATGCCATGGTGATAAGGCCTCGTAAAGGAAGGTAAAGATTTCCGAAAGAATCTAATGTTGGTGATCTCTGTTCTGTAAATAACAAACCCAGAAACAATAGAAAGTGCAAAATGCTATTATTAACAACGCTTAAACTCTGCCCTATTCAAATTAGCAAAATCTCAAAATCGGTTTTTTGAAACCAACCCCTCAATAACGTTTTCGTCAACCGCTTCGTTCAGGAGCTAATCACTCCAAAGCATTCTTCTAAACTGTCGAACAGTTTCACCAGAAAGGCCAAAGAAAAGGGCAGAAAATTCTGTAAGAATCAGGTCACCAGGTAGCAACACCAACACAATCATGCACAAAAATGAGGAAATGATAGAACTACCACGATGCAAAGAATCCTATTGGCACGTTCGTGAATTGATCATTTCCTTTTTTTAATTGGACTATCACAATAGTTGCGAGGTGTCGAATTTCGTTAGCGTTCGATTCGCATAGAGCAAACAAAAGAAGATTACTAGATAGATGCTGAAAACAGTTCAGGCTAACACGTTCGAACGAGCTGTCAAACATATTACAGTTCGGAATCGCATTGAATGCAAAGATTGGACGGACATATGAATATGTAAGGACTCTCGGTGTCCACAACAAATGTCCGCAACAAATCTGAACAAATTTGGTGTCTAACATTTAGAGGAAATTGACACAGTTTGAGAAGAAAGTTTTTTTCTTCTAGGCAATAGATTACATGGATATATTAGATATATTTTAATAATGAGAAACCAAATGTTAGAATTTCGTCATTTTGCAATTTCGCAAAATTTGCGAATAGTAATTGCAACTATTCTGAGCAATAGAGT
>CM033999.1:11428001-11576166 GCA_019603395.1 Cyrtorhinus lividipennis | reverse complement strand
ATTCGTATATTTTCGGTAGCATCCATGGGAGAATGAATTAGGTTCATTGTAAGATGCGCTGAAAGTAGCGACTAGGTGATTTTTTTTTTTAATAATTTTAATTATTGAAAATTTCTTCGCTTATCCAATGTGTGAAATCTTAATTATCGACTCATGCCAATAATCATAGGTTTTGAGTAACAACACTGATGATTAGAATGATTGTTCTGCAGGTCGGATCAAATTTCAGACATTTAGATAGGATCAGCTTTTGCGTCTTCGGGGCACACATGGCGACACTCCACATACCGAGCTCAGATGCTCGGCAGGGGACCCAGACCAGCCCACCGCTTTGTCCATCGACACATTTATGGCACCACCCAGCCAGATCTTTCGTTTCGAGCTCTTTTCCTACCCTATTTCGCCGCATTCCATTCTTCTTTTTCTTTCACTCTGGAGAAGTGTTTCGAAAATCCTTGAAGTAGGTAATGGAGACAAAATCTGCCATTTGTCGCCAAGGAGTAGTCCTCGAAATGTTGAAATGGAGAGATGGCCAAGGAAGGAATGTTGAAATGATCACACCCCGCTTTGGTAGGCATCTAACGTGAAGAACAACGAGTTGATTACTACAGCAATCGTGTCGTTGGTGAGTTTAAATAATATGTGCGACAAGGAAGAAATTGAGACACGAGCGAAGAAGACCTCCAGCACAAAATTCGTTCTACTTCCAAACACTAAAAATATCGAATCCCGACGTTATGAATACATCAACATCGACTTCGACATTAACAACTGAACTCAGATGGTAACTATCCAGCCATGAGCTGTAAAGCGCAAGTCCACAACTAACAATATTTGTTTTATGATGGACGTTTTTCTAGCGATGATAGATACGTCAACAACATCGACAAACTTGACATTTAATTCAGTCTTTTCTAAGCGGACTTTACTGCACTTGCCTTTTTTTCTTATTACAACTTTCCAGCTAACAATTTCACAGTGGTATTTCACTCAGAGTCGCGGTTCGCAGTACTTTCGCTGGGTGCTAACCATGCAGGTATACATTCCGTTCTCTCTTTTCTCTCTGTAGACAAGCGGAGCGGAGGAGCGTCAATGCAACAACCCAACACGGCGAAAGTAAAAGTGGAGTAATGCAAGAGTAACGATTTTTTATTTTTTGTATTTTGCTCAAAGTTAAAGATCCTCATCTCGATGAAGGTACATTCAGGGTTTCACAACAACCTGAACCATTAAAATTATTTTTTTACGAAGCGAGGAAAGTGATTGTATTTAATAGCCGACATATCAGTCTCTTTATAATTTCTGAGAAGCATTATCACCTCATAATAAACATTGGACCATCGGGGTAAACTTGCCACGTTCTCGGTGCCGCGGAGGTATATTTGGATTTACACAAGCAATGAAACATGCACGTAAAAATGAGAGAACAGGGATATGGAATGTTGATAGTATTAATTACACATCAAGTGATTCTAACATTCAAAGACTTCGCCCTCCGACAGATAGATTGTAGCTATTCTTTCAAGTACAAATTTGAAGAAAGTAAACAAAAATATACAGTAACATGTAAAAAATAAATAATGAATTCGACGTTTCATTCATTTTATCGTCCTCATCCTCAATCATCTCCCTCACCATCCTCAAAACAACCAGATTTGTGAGCTAGATTCGTTATGAGCCTTCGTTTTATTTGACGATTCGACGCGAGAATTGCATGATTTTGACGCATGCGCAGTTTAACCGTGACCGCTAATTGTTTCATGTTACTCTTTTGGCCTCGCTCATCATGGTCTGACTACAAAAATTAAAGATATGTCATACTGAGCTAATTTGTGAAATACAGAAATTGCCAGTTTTGTCAAACGATCTGATTGTATATCAAGTGGTACATGTGTGGTTCTCTAAAATGTATGAAGATACGAGTACAAACGAACGATCACTTGAGAATGATTGTTATTCTTCCTTGAATCTACACATTACTTTTGCGTATTCCACTTATCGTTGAATATCCAATGTCACACACAAATTCCTTCCTATACCGACACTTCAATAACAACTCGTTAACTACTTGAAATTCTTCAACCGTCCGTAGCCTTACTAATCAGCATTGACGACAACCCATAGCTCAAATACCGACAACTCAAGAATGCCAACTTGTTATTAGTCCGAGTCTAGTGTCATTCCCAAAATTAAACCGTGCACAAAACACACTCGTTTGTGCACTAAATGGGGGAGGAATGGCATCAGGATTTGAAACGTTAATTAAAACTAATAATAGCAATTTCTCTTTTTTTCGAAAAACTGAAAAACGAAACTGATAAAAAGTGTCCCTCAAAATAGTAGGATAAATCAGAAGCAGGGACGTATATTTAATGCGCCAGGGGCGAACTGGAATAGTCCCTAATCAATGATGCAATCCAGTTTGAAAACAGAAAAATTTTCCATTCCGTTACTTACATTCGTACAGAAGGAATCTAGTAAGTCTGGTCTACTTTCATGTTATAATATTATTATTTCATAATCCACAATTATATGGATTATGAAATCTAGCAGTTGTTGATATCAAGACTAAAACGACGTTTTGGCAATAATATTAGGAACGGAAGCCAATAGAGTTGAACCGAAGAAACAAGGGTGTAAATGCCCTGTGATTTATACAGCAAATGGTATACGCACAAAAACATATTATCCACCAAAATGTATGTAAAATAATAAAACGTCCTGTCAAAATGGAAATCGGTTGTGAGGCCAATACGTTGTATTAAAGATTCAAAAAGATCCGCGCGTGAAATAAAATTGATTGTAATGAGCAAACCGACGGCGGCGTCCTCTTCGTAAAAGGGCGATCAGTGAACCTGAGCGATAAAGTAGGTCAAATAGATACGATAGCATTATACATGCAGATTCTGGGGGCAAAAAGAGAGAGAGATTTGTATTCATAAAACATTCGTTCCATCAAGAAAGGAAAACAATTTTAATACCTGGAAAACTAGTCTCTGGTGACCGGACCGATTTCCATAAGAACCTCACCTACACTGAGTCATGTTTAACCTATCCCTGAAGGCTTGATAGTAGTCGAATGATTTCTGAAAACGGTGGTGCAATATTTCGTTCACTCTGGGACCGACCATCCTGTCTACTAGTAAAATTAATTGTTTGTTGTTATTGTTATTTTTGCATTGGTATTGTGTAATATTTGTTTATTTGTTTCAACACTCACAAGTAAAATAATTAATACTAATATTATCAGCCAACATTCCCGTTCGGAACCTAGTTCAATTACTTAATTTAACTTAGAAGCGCCACAAGAAAATATTTAAAAAACTGTAAGATGCCCTTGGAATACATTTTTTCATTGATAAGCCGTCACCTTAAGTCATAGCCTCGTTTGAATTAGGCGTTCATGCAGTTTCCTTCTCCCACCAAAATGGAAAGAGTGCATTACTCTTGCTCATCGTATACACAATCGCAAAACAAAACGAATAAGAACCGAGAAATGGAAAACACGGTCGTTTAGTAGAGGAAAAACAAGTAGGTAGGTAATGTTCGGACTTATGAAGCCGAAAACCTTAGTTGACAATTCCTCAGCTTCTATTGTTTTGAGTGTACAATGAGTTGAGTTAAAAACCGTTCAAGAAACAATGGGCAAAAACCTGACAATCATTTTTGACTAAAGACAAAAAGTTAGAACCACGACAGAAAATGCTCCTAAGAGATTTTAAAAAAGCTAACAACCCTACTAAAGCACTGGACATTCTTAACAAATATCTCTCATTTCTAGAGAAAGTTGAAACCCACATTATTGATCACATAAAAATCGGACGCACAGAAATATGTGATGAACGTGTACGCTGATAAAGTCGTGGGGCGAAAAATGATGGCAGATTCTACAATACTGTAGTAAAATATTCTGCGAATTTATAGTTATAGTAATACTTCACTTCCCGAAGCGATTGTAGTTGATACTTTCTACAGAAATCATCCCATGAAATTCGACAGAATAAAATATTACAGGGGATTTACAATCACAATGAGAAGTCCAGGTAATCGCGATTTTAATGGTACGATGTTGGCTCATGTCATGGCCTTGACGTCGAAGATTGAACACCGTGTGGAAAACTACGTCAAGAATGAATTACTTGTGAGGTTCCATCAGGGGAACTGCCATATGTAATGGGTACTCAAGACGATGATTACTTAGAGAAAAATATCTCCAGGTTGTTTCTAGAGCCACCCTATCTACCAATTTTTTCCAATCTGATCAGCTCTAGATGAACACCCCCAGCAATATAGTGAGCGAAAAACACAGGTGAGAAGAGAAAGGAAAAGTGGTTTCCTCTGTTTGAATTCGATAGAAAATTCTTCACAGTCGCAGTTGACAATTTTTTCAGACACCTTAATTGATCAGGGAGGAAACGAAGCGTCATTATCGATTTGAGCTCATGGAATGCGGAGGATTTTGATTGATTTGTAACATGGTACATATTTACATTCACGAAACGGCTCATGGCTGACAATTACGCTGTTTTGGCCGCAATTCAAACTTGAAGCTCTTCTACATAATATTTACAATGCGTTTGAACGCAGCTAAGCACGATCCGTCGGTATAAATAGGGATCCAAGACCAATGTTTGTAATGGGAGCAAGCTAAGAATGACCGGCGATAAAATATAGATTCACTTGCAGCATTTTAATCTCGTCCTGAGGCAAAACTTGTTGAGTGGGTACTCGAGATGTAACGGATTCAGAATGTGGTATTTAGGTTAATTTTACTGAAACAAGGAGTTTGGATTGAGGTTGAACAATAACCTAGAAGGTACTAGTGCTGACCAAAAAATGCATCTACAAACTTTGACCACCTTTTAATGTGTGCAGGTAAAGTTTTAATGGTACAGATGTGCATTGCTCGAGTGTACTAAACTCCAAGGCGGCGTACAACTAATATCCCTTGAAGAGCTGAACTCGTGCGTGAACAGATTGAACGGCATGTTTTCCTCTAACGGACTAAAAGTGAATGAAGACAAAAACGGCTTTCTATTCCTGATAAATCACAAAATCAATCACAGGGCAGGATGGTCAGGGACACCTACCAATGAAAAACCATAAGGTGAAGAAGCAGTGGTGCAATATCTAGTAATGTACTAGAAAGTGAAAGTAACGTAAAAACAAGAGGTAGCCCGAATCACATAAAATGGACCTATACCTTTCAGCAACGTCAGCGTAATTGGGAAGAACATCGCAGCTTTCGCTGCCTACGTGGTTGATCGATCATTGAGTAGAAACACGACTGAGGATTGAGAATCTCGAATCAGTCTCAAAAATTCTCGACACAAAGAGGCCTACTTTCAAACTGTAAAAGCAAATTTGCTTATCGTATTTATACGATTTGATAAGATGACTGCAAGTAAAGTTTGAGAAAATACGATCTGTTACTGCCAATCATCTCTTCCTAACCAGAACAAATTTTCGCTAGTCAATTCCAAGTCGCAGTCGCAGCCCGTCTTTTTCCTTCGTCTTTATATAAAAGTAACAGCTCAATCAAACGTACATATAGTTTAACCACCAAATTTCATGCTTCTTAAAACCAAAAGGCGGGAGAATGGCCAGCTGCTGTCGGCATCGGCATCCTCCCCGGCACCCGGGCTCCAGCCTGCAGTCAGCTGCCCGGCCTTCCGCAGGGGATGGAAATGCCGACGTTTAGGAAGGGTGAGTTGACATTTTAAACCCAGGTGGTAATCAAGCCCCAGTATGAATGAATGAAACGAAATAACGAGCGTTACGTACAAACAACATCGTGTTTCCTTCCGGTTGGGCGGAGTGGCTGGCTCGCGGCTTGCTTGATAAACTTTTGAAATAACTGACAACGAGTGTCGTATTAATGGAAACTGAAATATTTCGTGCATTTGATCAATAAAATACAAATGTGTACTTTCTTACCAGTAAAAGAAACGTCATGACCATTCAGCCATGTCCTTCACGAATTACAACAAGTGAACCGGGTAACGTTGCACCGGACACAAAACTTCACGATCAAGCACTGACAACGGGTGATAATTAAAGTACCTGATACCACGAACAATTCACAAATTCAAGTAGAAGTATAAAACACGTCGGTGAGCACAAAGTAGTTAACAGGAAAACACGTAAGGCCAGAATAACGAGGACAGCACGTCCGACCGACGGCAGCCAGGAGCCAACAAAACTAACTGAAGAGTTCTTTGAGTCTTGAAAAGCTGATTGCTTCATGTGCCCCCTCCTGACGCCCAGATGGGCGCGCTGGAGCTATCCCGACTCCAAGCCCGGAGGCTCCGGTCACGTGACCTTTGACGTCATACACACTTGTTCAAACACCGCATGTTGCGTTGAGTTTTTACTAGGTACCCTAAAATGAACGTTTAAGAAAAAATGTTGCTTTTCTTTCTCTTCTCCGTTGTGAGAACCCGGACTTGAGCGCGTAGATAATATACGTGCGCCTACAAATAAATAATTTCACTGAGCTAACCTAGTTCGTATGCCTGTGTGTTCTCTATGGAACGTTCCTACCTAATCGGCTAGTCTCATGCAAATAAAATTCAACGATGGTATGTGAGTCCTATTCAGATAGTATACTTACCTACATAATATGTGTCAAAATATTATTTTGATTGCACGTGATATAACCCACCAGATAATCTTGTACTCAAGCCCAATCTACGCTAATCATTAGCGCCCCCTATTGGCAAAAAAAAAAAAAAATAAAATAAAAATAAAATAAATAAAATATTATAAAATATATTAAAATATATCGAAAAATAGAGAGGCTCTTCTCAAACTCTTTAGTAACGTAAAAAACGCTGCAAATTCTTACACACAGGTTGGTTATTCCTCGAACCAGGCGCATGAAGATTCATTTCATCAACATGGGGGAAATGGGGGAAACAGTGGGTGTGGTGGGGCCTGGACCCATTTCAATCAATTCAGGGTCCGAAATTTAGTGGAAAATGATACCCCACACGCCTAGGTACCAGAAATCTTGAAAACACTAAGAATAATAGTAATAGATACCCATAGCCTCTTCCAGTGGGTTCTAATCGTTCTGGGGCTCTTTTCAATTTAATCAGCGCCAAAAACTTAGTGGAAAATGATAACCCACACACCAAGATTGCAGAAAGTCTCAAAAATCCATTTTTCGAAGTACCCCTACCCCACTTGTCCGATCGGGTTGAAAAGTTTCGAGGGCCAACTAGAGCCGGGAACGGAACCCTGACCAAATTTTCAGATTTTTAGAACATTTTCTATTACCAAAGTCGGCGTGGACGGCGGACGGACATTTGCTAATTTATAAGCTAATTTGCTAACGTCCAGGAGAGATTGACTTTTTTAATAAAAACATAGGACTAAATCAAAATCAGGAAATACATCAGATTCACTTTGGACAGAAAAACAGCACAATCGAATTGTCCTTCAGAATAATACACTATGTAGGTACCCAATATGCCTAGTTCACAAATCCCAAAAATAAGGGTATCAAAAAACACACTTTCACACATAACCTCCCCAAAATTGGATAGTAGCGCTTTTAGGTGTCGAGATCAAAAGACGGTGCGAATTCTTTCAGAGGGGTTGGTTATTTCTCGGAGCAGGAGTATAGGGAAAACAGTGAGCGAGGAGTGTGCCGGACTAATTCCGATCGAGTCAGCTCGGAAAATGATTCCCCACACGCCTAGGTACCCAAAAATCCTGAAAAAGCCACCTTTAAAATTGGTAGGTATGTGCTCGTTTGAACCATACCCACCCTCAGTGAGTACCAATCGGTCACGGACCCGTCTCAATGAATTCAGCATCCAACTGCATTTTAAAAAATTTTCCCTTCTCCCCCCCCTCCCCTTTGAATTTGATCCGACCGTGCCGAATTCCAAGAACAACTAGAGCCGGAAAGTGATCCCTGACCATAAGTTCAGATCTGTAGAAAACTTTCTACTAGTAAATATGGTGTGGGCGACCTACCTACTTGATGGGGTATCATTTTCCGCTACGTAAAAAATCTATTAAAATGAGTCTGGGATTACCCACACTCCGTACCTATTTCACCTCCGTGGCATAACCAACCCTTGTGAAAGAATTTGCAGGGATTTCATTTCATAGGTACTTACTCCAGCAAAAACCCTAAATTTTTTAAGATCCCTGGGTCAGTTTCAGGATTTTTTTAGGGCCTATTTGCGTAGTGTTCTGTGGAAAATCCGTATCTGAAATAAAAATTCAACAATCTGTTTCTGTACACCCTGAAGCACAAAATGCTCCGACGACGGACGCTTATATAGAATTTTAAACCTGAACACTTGGCGACATTAAGATCGAAGAGAAATTTACTTTTTGTCTGAACGTTGAACAATAGTTTTAGTTTGAATAAGAACTAACTATGTAGCTGTCAGCAGCTCGCGAGCGGTGTAATTTCTAGAATCGCGCATCAAAATGAGCCTACTTCTTCGGAATAAGTTGGCTGTGAGCTCCATGTTGTGTTGCTGACGTAAAATTCCTCTCCCATTATTTTTAGAACGTTCTTTACGGCCGAGTTTTTGCTCATCAGGTTGGAAGGACCACCGAGGATCTCCACAGGATAGACCACCTGAGTAGTGTTTAATGGATTAGCGGAATACAACGACAAAGAGGACAATAACGTGATTTAATTATGATCAAGTCATTCGTCAAAATAAAATGAAGAAAGTGCACAAGGTTAAAGAGCAGATCTAACTCATTCTTCTCTCAAGTCATGCGTTCGTCGCACCTCTCAGCATTTCCGCTCAGTGAACTAAGCAGGGTTTTCATCATACAATAAAAACTGTAGGTACATAGGAAAAAAAAAATTGGTAAACTTACGGTACACTCCCTACAGAAAACTATAAAACCAGTAACAATTATTATAGGTTTTTTACACTGGTTGATTATCTGTTAGCATATTCAAGGGAGAATTGTAACAAGCAATGAATTGTTAGAAGTCCAATTGATTCCCAACATAGGTCGCAAATATTCACATTCGTTACTGGTATCGCAACACGAAGCAGAACATTTAACAAGGAAAATTACAACCTTCATTTTGAAACTAAAAATGAAATTAGTAAAAATAACATGGGAGTTGAAACTACCGACAACGGACATCTGAAAAATCTCTTATAGCAAAAAACTATTTTAATCTACTAGTTAAATATTATGTACAAAACCCGTTTCCACAATGTTATTCAACAATTATCAATAGTCGAGGTTGTTCCAGTCAGATAGGAAATGGAAAAAGCGGCAATAATACAATCCGAATTCAAGCCCTGTTTCCGAAAGACTGTTTTTAAATTCTAATCAGGCCTATATATTGGTATCTTTGGAATAAACTCTATTAACAATACCTGAAACAAAGAAGGTCATTATTAGAAAACGAATTTCAAATAATTTTAGAAATTGAAGCGGTCCCTGTGGCGATACTGATGGATGGAACAATTGATTTGAAACTCTTCAGAAAAATTCTTCAACAGAACCGAGAGGGTTTTTCTTTCCTAATACGACATGAACGAGCATTCATTCTTCATTAATATAACCCAGCTCATTTGTACACCAAATCACAGGATTGCCCCCTTTTCAGCTCCGCTCTAATGGTGTCTTTAGACATTTACTGATAAATTAGTAGACAAAAAAAGAACGAGATAGGGTCTTTCTGATGTTTTTAATTGGTTGTTCATTGTGTATCCTCCCTATTTGTCAAACGTGGGTTTGCTCATTTTCAACGTTGAAGTTGCAGTCATCCTTGGAAAAAGTTGATAAGTTTCGTCAGGTCTTTGTATGAATAGTTTTTTTGCTTAACACTCATGGGACAAAATCAATCGATTAGGGAATGCGGTTCAAAGAACGAATTTCAATGGAACGAAAGCGCAGAACATGGCAACAACGTAGATGAAAACAATCAAAATTTGTCCCTTTTCTTTTATTTTTAATTTGCACTTCTTTTTCAAACAATGGCTTGACAATTCATGAATGTCTGAAGTTAGGACCCTTGATGAAGATTAAAAAATATGGGTTAGAATGCTTGGAGAAGGGACCGAAGTCCTATTGATGCCCGAAATTTTCATAGACCACCTTCATCACCTGCTCAGGAACATACTTCTCAAGACTAGATTGAAATCTATTGACCCAATTAAGGATTAAATGGACCGGGACTCTACAATTTACACACCGGAATTTACAAAAAAAAAAAAAAAAAAAAAAATTACCTGCGTAAAATTTTGCAAGGGACCCCTGAGGAAGTGGTGGATTCAAACAGGATGACAAGCTGAGACAAGATCAGCTCAGTGAGCCCAACAATTAATCAGTAAACCTTATTGACCTAAAGAGGGTGAGCATTTATCCCAAAATTATCCCCAATGGTTTATTCGTCGAATTGCTATGTTCATCCAGCATCGAATTCGCAAACGCGACGCTCTGAGGCGTTATATAGGATGCGCTTGTAATAAGGGGAGGGTAGACAATGCAAGAAATATTGTCTATAAATTTACAACTGATTTTCGAAAACTCGCTCTTCAGTAACATTCAACAGTACAAGTTATGTAAAACTTACATATTCCATCATGGAAGATGAGTCGCATCGTTGTTTGGCAAGTCTCCAGTGGAGGCCTAGTTTATGATATAAATGACTATTCTCCCACTCGAGCAGTTTGTCAATGGAGTGCTGCGTCTGTAATCAAAACACCAGTTTGTATTGAGGAGATAAATACGAATTTGGTATGATGGGGAGTTAACAGCCAAAGCACAAACGCAAACACAGAATGTAAAATGACGTGCTAAATAATGATCAATTTAATTCTCAAATGGTATGTTTGATAGATTAAGACTGCACTGCACTAAGAAGCTTGACAGATACGTAATTCATCCCAAATCAGTCCATGTTCAGCGCTTATTTATTGAGCAGTTTTTCCTTGGTTAGTGAATCGCAAATTTTGGACAGAAAACAGTTCAGAAACAAGAGATTGAACTGTCACGCTGGCTGGTATATACGGCGAATATACAGACAAGATTCTGCTGGACTGACACATGATTGATGGGTTCAATAAAAAATCTGCAAATTCTTACAGACGGGTTGGTTATTCCTCGAATGGGGGAAACAGTGGGTGTGGCGGGTCCCAGACCCATTCCAATCGATTCAGGGTCCATAATTTAGTGGAATATGATACCCCACACGCCTAGGCACCAGAAATCCTGACTCATACAAAATGGGTGGATACATACCCATTTTGACCCATAACTTCTTCCGGTGGGTGCCAATCGTTCTGGGACTCACTTCATTGAATTCAGCGTCCAAAATTTAGTGGAAAATTATACCCCACACGCCTAAGTACCAGAAATCCCGAAAACACATATACAAAATGGGTAATATATACCCAATTTGACCCATCACTTCTTCCAGTGGGTGCCAATCGTTCTGGGACCCATTTAATTGGATTCAGCGTCCAAAATTTAGTGGAAAATGATACCGTACTCGCCTAGATCGCCCATAATCTTGAAAATCCATTTTTCAAAAAACACATTTTGACCCCTACCCCGCCCAAATTTGGTCCGATCGGGCAGAAAAGTTTCGAGGACCCGTCTCGGCCGGGAACAGACCCCTGACCCAAATTTCAGATTTTTAGAAAATTTTCTACTACCAAAATCGGCGCGGACAATGGACGGCGTACGGCGGACGGACATCGACCTATTTTGATCCAGACACCATGAAACGTCCAGAAAAAAAATTTGGGCCGAATCGAAGAGGTTGACCATTATCATGAAAACATAGGTTGATTATTCGTGGAATAACCAACCAAAATGAGATGTCGCCTAGTTCTGCCCCTGAACTTGTAGATCATACAAGTAGATATTAGTAGAAAATGTTAAACAAGCAGATGAGGAAGATATTTCGCAGTTTTTACACATCCTAAATCTATAGATCGCGCGTTATCACTGAAGGGAAGGGAGTACTGCCTGGGATTATTTGATACCCAATATTTGCCTCCTTACGTGGAATAACTAAACAAAAAGTGTAGAGTACAAATGATTGAATGAATAGCTTGAGGAAAAAGCTGTTAGAATTCCAATTATTATTTAACCAACGAGTTAATTAGCTACCTACCCTTTTACTAAGGCAAATAACAGGCCAAAGAGAACATCCAAGCGTACAACAGCAGCAAACACATCCGCAGAAGAGCCATTTCACGTTAACTGGTATTGTCTTCTTCAAAACGTTATTAACACGGGAGACGGTAGCCTTGTATTCTTCGGGAGCGACTCGAGAAACCAAACCGTTGGGAAACTCCAGGTCAAACCGGTTGCTCAAACCAAATCTGAAAAGCATAAATTTATAAATTTTTCGTCTGCAAAATTACAATAAAAACTTTTGAAATTTGGAAAAATTACAAGAAAAGCTGCATTCATCGTTAAAATTACAAAATCAATATCGAAAAAATATATTCATCACGGGATGACCACCATATTCCTCGCCCTAGAACCCGTGTCCTCAAGTGTTTACCTTAGGTAGGTAGGTCAGTTGTTCAAAGCTCCAACTGGTGCTTTCCACTGTACTTAGTTACACAAATATTTTCATCAATTTGGCTAAATTGTAGGAAAACGGTATCAACAGGTGGATGAACACCAACCAATCATTATCAATAAAAAAGTAATTTGAAGCCAACTTTCTCTCCACAAAGCCACAGGAGAAATGAAAAGGTGACAATTGTCTTCAGCTCAAGTATAATAACATGATGTCCTAAAGTCAGCACACGGAGGGATAGAGTCAAGAGGACATCCACAGACACCACGACGAACCCTATCAAGTTCAGCACACCTCCAATATTTTTCAAGTAGGTGGATAAAAATACTAATATCGTACAGAACCCAAACTTACTGTATAATCTGGTGGATGTGTAAATCGTACCAGCAGGTACGTCGGTGTACTTACACGGTCATGTTTCCAGTCCCTCGGATTACGACAGGATCCGCGACTATGGTGACAATGTTGTCGTCCAGGGTCTCGTCCCCTTCCTCCTCTTCTTCGTAAATTGCATCAAAATCAGCCATTGAAAACTATTAAAATATAACTAGACAACGGGCTTACCGTCAACTACATGAATCTTATGATCATATTTCAGCGATGGATAAGACTACGAAACACGGGCATTGAGAACAAGACTTATACTGTCTTAAGTTGGACACTGCACAGAACAGAAGGTCATGCAACTTGTCTAGTTCATTACACTTAGGAAGACTCATACACCGAGCACACTTTACAAGGAAGTGAATTGTGTCCACATATTACCCACAAAGAACAACGAATTAATAAGAGAAGGAGACTCGTCCTTGAACGAAGCCCTTTCGATTACACTTTTTATTCACCTTCCTGATCACCATCACAAATTAAGATTTATAATGTTGGCAACATGGCAAAATCCAGCAACTTGAGGTTTTCACCAAACAACACTGGTCATAACCACCTGGTTATTTCCAGCGGCCGAAATCCTCATGCTGGCGAACGGTTATCAGAACGAGTTCACGGGTTCGGTTCTTTGAGTTTTTAATACTATTTCGTTTCAATATCAGCAGATAACTCTGCCCTACGACATCCTCATGGCTTCATTTCATCTTTTACATCCACTTTCTGTATCGTCTCGTCTAAATCTATAGCGTGAATAGAACGATGGAATCCTTAACTGCTGAGAGCCAAGACAGTTCACGAAATACTAAACAATCCCAACACTTTCCCTCCACTCAAACTGCATACTGAAGATCATAGTAACATCGACGAAAATGATCGATTATCGACAACGGCAACAGGAAATATAATGGATGTTATAACGTGAACACAAAATTCACATGTTAATTTCAAAAAGTTTTGAGTTCCGTCATCCTTCATCGGAAATAAACTCCGTTCGCCAAACTTTGGGGCTGTTGCCTTAGCGTTTAGACGGACGCATCTGTCAAAAATGAAGGAGCCTGAAGGAATTTTGAATCCACTTAATTAAGGCAGTAATCTTGTGGTAGCCATCCAACTTTGATCACAAGGATTACACATGGGACCAAACCCGAAGTGGATCACGGAATAATTCGAATAAATTTTTTAGGAACTTACTGCAGAACACATGTTGGTAAATATCGATATATTCGATGTTTCGAAAGCAGTTATCAATATCGATGTTACCCATCCTCTAACTTGATTTGATTACTGATCGAGTGTCGTGACGATTAGGGAAGGCAGCTTGTTCTTTGTTTTTGTTAAGTTTTTTTTGTCAATCGTTAATGCTGAGCAGTTCCGTAGCTTTAAGTGGTTAAATTTTTTATGAATTACCGTTGTATTCTTTCAGCCGTTAAATGTTCCCCTTCTCCTATTAACATCTTGAAGCATCTGTACGTGTTGAAAATTCTAGGGTTTTGACATACGTCTAGTCTCTCATTGCGCATTCAGTTCCTCTCTATGCCTACGGAAGTTGTGATATTGAGCTTATCTGGAATCTTTCTATGTTCATCAATGGATTCCAGATGAACCGAGTTCTCCGTCGCATTAGTTTCGATTTAGGTTCCCTTGGCTTGATGAACGTCAAACTCAAACGACCTTCTAATGTCATTCTCGAGGTGAGTCAATAGTACGATTCTATTTGTTCCTTATTGATTCGCTTCGTTGTGGTATTTTAAATTTTATTTTTGCTCGATATGGAGTTATCTACCTAACCCAACTTACATTGATCACTATTTTGAATGCAAAGAGTTTCCACACAATTTCTATTGTCTGGCCAGCTTGGACTACGAATATGTTAATGTCTCCCTGCGTATAATACCCATAAACGGTTTAAATAAATATAACTAATAAATTGACAGAATTTAGTGATATTTGAGGCTAAATATTTCCTGTGCTCCTTGCAATAATTGTTCTAATGAATCTCAGTCTGAAGTGGTTTTCTCTCTCAGTGGGTGAAAGCCCTGAAACAATAATTATAAGGTCTGTGGCTGAGGTCAATGTATATAAAACGACAGGCTGAGCCTTCAACACCTTTTTTTTTGGTATGTCAGCACTTTTTTTTCGTTTAAGGCATTGGTCTTCTGCTTTCTGGACAGCCTCACTATATTATCATGTTGATAGTTTCTTCCATCGAAAGTATTCACAACGATGTGCTCAATACCATCTCTAATGTTTCAGTGATCCTTTTGGCCCCATCAATGAGCTTCCAGGCTCTCAGAGTGGACTGCCGAAACGCGCTCCACCACCTCGACCACCTCCACCAAGGAGCACCGTCGTAAGTACCTACAATGCTAATGAAACCATTTTGACGGCTCAGATAATCAGGTTGTGAGACTTTACCACAGCTACTATATCTAACTCGCCATAATTATTCAACAGCAAAGCTCCAACAAGAATATCAGCCTATTTGGACGAAAGAAGAAAGCGCCCGCGACAGCAATCGTCAGGCCGTTACCGCCGTCTGTGAATGTTCCTACTGGGACATTAATTGATCTGAATTCACCGCCTCAAAGTGATAAGAAGAAGGCTATTTTCAACAGTGGTTCTACATCGAGCTTAAGGTTTTTTAAAAATTAATTTTATTTCATTCATTTGGAAGGACGTTGTTAGTCTCTTGCTTGGGGTCATGGTATGTATACGAATAACAAGGGCTTCGGGAAGTTGTCAGCACCCTCATCCCAATGTTTCTTATCTTACAACCTCAGAATGTATGTCATGAAATAACATACTTTCCACGTGTGTTTGTTTTCGCTGTATTATGGAATAATAGTTCAAAATGAATGTAAGATTACTTTATTTCTTCATATGTATGCTGCTTCCATGAATGATTTTCCAAATCTTCCATTCATTTTATGATAATGTCAGCTCAGCACTTCATTCTTTTGTTCGAATAATTCATTGTCATTCGTTCGAATAATTCATAGTTGATAAGACCTTACCCGACTGGGTCGTCGAATTATTCAGTAGGTACTTGGGGTTGAATCAGTATGATAGATCCGTGGACGTTAGTATCACCGAGTCACAGTCGTTTTCCTCCTTTCAACAATTACTATTCGTTTTGACTGTTCGCCTTAATTTAAAAAAAGTATAGCTATAAGAATGAGACCTAAACAAAAATGCTGCAAATGATTCCATGGGAAAGCGCATCATCCTTTTGAGTCTCCAGGGTGGGTGATTAAGAGGGAAATGGACATCTTTTTCTTCAATAAGAACTCATTTTAAAAATACCCTTTCATAACTTACTAATAAAGTCCTCCAGCGCGACATCGATCTTCGACTCTTCCGAATTAATCCTACGTCCAACATTTAGTACAAAGTGATACCCCCACACGCACAAGCCCCCCTGATCTCGTGTTGATGGGTGCTTTGGATTATTTTTCTTTAGTTTTCATTCGTATTTTTCTTGTTTTGATAAATTTGGTAGTTGGTCAAGGCCAAAATTGGCAGTTGGTAATGTTAAAAACGTTTTTATTGATGGAGAAGGATTATTTCGAGCGGCTTCATCAAGTACTTCCTGTGTATTCGAATAAGTTGAAAATGCACCACTAGTTCAACGTTTCGTTGTTGACAGCTCCTCCCACGTGGAAAGTGGATTCGAAGACGATTTCGGTTCTGTCTTATCTTCTGGTTCTTCTTCACCGTGGGCCGACCAGTACTCCTCATCTTCAGACTGGCCCTCTCCAGCTAATGGTCCATCTCCGGACCTGAAGGACCCCTTCACCGCGGTAGATACAAAACAACAGCCTAAATCAAAAGCGCCTTCCGCTCCGAAACAGTCTAGCATTGGAAGAACCTACTGCAACCCGACAATCATCTGCGTGCAGCCAACCAGTAAACCCAAACCAGTGCGTCCTCCGCCGCCGAAAATTCAAACATTTGATGACAGTTCGCCTCCAATGCCGTCGATACCGCCTCCTCCTCCGCCTTCAGATGTTCTCTCGATTAGCCCACAAGTCCCACCACGCCCTCCGAATCGAAAAGTTCAAGAGGTACATTCATTAACGCTTATCTGAGCCGTCAGGACTTCAATCACATAATTTTACCAAAATTAATCATTCATTTCTCATCTCCTACATAGGCAATCGTAATCCCTGCTCATGAATCCCATATTATTTCAGGTCGAAGATGAGTCGGTCTGCGAAGCTGCCTACGATTATGAATCAGGTCATCCAGATGACTTGTGTTTGAAGGTAGGCCCTCAGACCCAGGAGAGGTTTCATAAAGGTGTTCTGGCCAATTTAAGCATCTTCAAACATTTTTCTTCCCGTTTTCCATCAGGCCGGTGATATTATCCGCAATGTTGAACGTATCAACGAAGAATGGATGAAAGGCGAATTGAGAGGCCGAACGGGAATATTCCCAGCGAATTACGTACATATCAAAGGACCTTCTGGCAATCGCGTTAATCCAATGACTGTTATTTGCACATTCCCATTTATTGCGGAAACCTGGGATGATCTTACTTTAAAGGTGAGTATTCTCTAAATGTCTCACTGAGATTCTGATTGCAATGATGTTTGCAAAATAATCGGAAACTATTCGTCATTTCCTCAGGAAGGTGACATAATTACAGTTGCCAAAAGGATAAATGAAAACTGGCTTTTCGGCTCGTGTGATGGAAAAAAAGGCTACTTTCCCTCGAATTTCGTGCAAGACATCACCGAACTTGAAGATCTGAATAAATAACCTATTTTGGAATATCATAAAATGTACCTTAAATCACTACTGTTCCAACTATTGAGCTTTGTAATCTCAAGTGATCAAGTAACGACGATCACTATAATAATAATAATTACGTCCTTGTTATCCATGTTACGTAATGCCCGTGTACCCGTGAAAAGTATTTTCTTATCCACATTTGTGTCCAACGCATGGAAAGTCCATCTTATAAAATGGTGTATGAACTTCGTTTGCATCCATCGTCTGCATTCATTACCTCCGCACTCCTTATTTACAGATGAGAATGAACTACAGGATGAATTCTACAAGCTGAACCGTCTGCACATTTAGCGCAGAGGAATTTTATTGTTTAACCATAAAATATTTAGACAAATTAATAAATAATCAAGCGTATTAAACAAAGAAGCGATTCGCGGTAAAGTTTTGATTACAGCGTGGTGTACATCCGTGATTTATCTGACTTAATCTGTTTGAAAAGATTACAATGCATTATCAAGAGATTTCTAAAAGAATTGAGAACAAAACTCAAAACGTGAGGCGACTTCTTCAAATATAACAGCAAATCGAAATGACATTGGCATCTTATTGCACATAAAGTAGGTGGCTCCCTGCGTCTACAGGAGGTGTGTATTCACGAAAGTGATACAGAAAGTGACGAATTAAATGTTGAGTTCGGGGAGCAGGCTTATTTGTTTTTTGTTTTAGGGGACGTCGACTGGAATACGCTAGAGGCTGACATCAAATTCTGGATGTACTGACCCAACACCTGGTTTTCTGAACGGAGTTTCAGATTTTCTTCTTTCACGCTGTCGACCCGTTGGGACAAGTCTGAGAAAAGAAAGTACAATATCATAAAAGCGTTGAAATAAATAACAAAACATAGGTTAATTATTCAAGGAATAACCAACCAATACCATGCCATCTTATAAGGCAAAAAGGAGAAAATTGCAAATTCGTACACAATGGGACGAATGGTGTTTTGATTTTAAATTATTCATTTTTATTCGCACCTCATACCAGTGTGCGGACAATCGACCAGACAAATTTTTGACTCTGTTCAGTGTCCAAAATTAGGTAAAAAGGTGCAACCCCTCACGCCTAGATGGGTCCCCAAAACATTTCGATAATATTTATCCACCTATGTCCTACCGCTTAATAGAGTTGAATGCAACCAAATGTGGAAAATTTGGATCATTTTAAATGGTTGAACAGACATTTCTTAATAGTACTCAAATTAAAGAAAAAAAAATGACAATTTTTTTTACTCTGAATGCCAGGGTGTTTTATTTTAATATGAATACGGAATCACGTTGTCGGATACGTGTTCTTCTCCAAGGGTTAATTTCTTAAAATATTAAATTCAGGTCGAATAAATTTTAGATAAAATAAAAACATTACAGAATTGCAAGGAGAATCATTCAACTCACCATCCAAAGTATTCTGGAGCTCAAGAACCTGAGATATTAGCCTCGCTTTTTCTTCCTGCTCGTCGGGACTGATATCCGGATCCAAACCTGTTAACATTTATAGCATTAGAAGCACTGAATCACTTGAGATAGATAACAACAGACGAGACGTACAGTTTGTAGGAGAAAATAATCCAAAAACTGAAACGTAAACAGGGATATTACCCGAACGGTGAGAAATCGCAAGTTGTTAAGAAGGTGCTTTGTAAGCTACTTCTCTCAGTAGTTCTAACAGAGGATGATAGAATTATAACAGTGTCATCTTTTTTTATGATTTTTGCTCGTTCATTTTATCTTATTTTTTTCAATCTTCAAAATATCTTTCTTCTTTCTATCCTATGTTCTCTCATCTCTTTTCAAAATAGATGAGAAAACAGTTTGCGGGAGGCTCGAGTGTCGCGCTATAATTATTACTGAAAAAACACATACTGATTTGCGACATGAAGGTTCTGTTTAGAGTCAAGCATCGAAAATATATGCTCCAACACCTAGTCAGTAAATGGAGTGTTTATGAGTGAACCGCAGTATATAGGAAGAAATAAACATTTTAAGCTCGCAGGTGCGCTTTCTTCAACGATAAGAAATACAGACTCGAGACGCGGTGCTCAGCACATCCTAAAGAGATGTTAAAATAGAATGCTGACTAAGAAAACAGGAAGGAGGGAAGACGCTGTGTAGAGTTTTAACGTTCATAGTTGACAGCCTTCAAGGGGACCATTTTGCAACATAAGGACTTATCTTTTTAGAGGCATTTTCGAGTTATTCACGATATGAGATTTTTTTCGTGTTTTCGACCTAACGTCACTAAGACGGCCATAACCCTTCTAATTTACATTATAATCCCAAATCTGATAAACACCGTTGAAAAAAGCGCCAATTCCTGATGACGCAGTGAACGCCTTCAATAATTGAGCACTCAGCCTAGAGTTAGAAAATGAATGAAAACACAAAACCTTGTCAATTTTCAGACAAAAACTTGTAGACTTTCGAGTAAAGGAAACCTTTTCCCCAGAAAAATTCCGGCGATCATTCGTGGAAAAACTTTCCCAAAATACCACCTATCTAACGATTTACTCAAATGAAAGTGAAAATGACGTTTCAAGATTTCTTGTAAATTAAGTTATAGTGACGTCAGCAAGAAGACGAAAAAAATCTCAAAACTTGAACTCGGAAACGAAGCCTCCAAAAAAAAAAGTTCCAGAGACACTGTTTGTTGCAATGGAATCGACCCCTTGAAGGCTACCAATCTTATAGTTTATGCCAAATGGAAGTTTTAGGTGTCCTCCCATTTTCCCGGTAGATTTCTCACCGATCTCTTTTTCATAGTATATGAGTGAATATTGAGTATCACTACTGAAGACAGTGGTTTCAGCTGATTTCCCGTCTATATGAACAAGTCAGAGCAGCGTGGGCGTTCTTCTAGTTTTCTCGGCTCTCCTCTGAAATCCCTTCTCCTGAATTCATCTTGATCCAAATACTTGTTTCCCTCGTCGCCTATTCTGAAGAAATACATCCCGTGTTGAGAACAAAGTAGTTTTCTTCTGTATCAAGTCTCCTAGACACCAGATTATTGGGCGAGTTATTTTAGTCTTCTTGATATCGTGAATACCTATGGGCACTAGGTGGTAGGAATTATAGGTTTATCAAGAAATACTCGAGAGTCAAATATGATTTTGCACCGCTTCACGCCGACACATTAACCCCTCTATGTAACCTGGTGATAGGTGGCACCCTGCTTATGAGCTGCACAATGAATGAGTTGTGGAGTAAGAGCCACTAGTAGTGTTGATGGTTTTTCGTTCATTTGTTTAATGTTGTGTGGTTTAAATTCACATTTTAAAGAAGGTGATGCATGATGTGAATCATTTATTCACCCTTATTTTTAAATAAAAACGTTCCCAACTCAGGTGCCAGTGAATGTCCATGACTTGGAACTAATATACGATCTCAGTCTTACTTTGTGGTCCAGGGCTGCTACTCCCATTTGTGAATGTAGATGGGATTGAATCCATACTCCTTCCAAGCACCATTGCGTCCGAAGCTTGCGACATTTCCGTTATATCACCCTCCTCTTGAATGATAACTAAAAAATAGAAGGGAATCTATAAATTTTTCACTTATATTTATTTATTCGTTGCACGTTACGCATAGTTTACGGAAAATTTATAATAGTTCATTGTTAATAAACTTCATTTCCACTGCTGATGGATCTGGATCCCAAAACCTGTCCAAGCCCATCTCCTCCCAGTTCAGTTAGTAGTGGCTGTTTATTTTATATTCAAGTTAGTAAGCTATAATTATAAATATGGGCTAACAGAAGCTTTGAACGTTTAAAACTAAATTATAATAACTTAAACTTATTTAGTATAGAACTTTTTATAGTTTTTAGTGGTACGGTAAACTTTCAAAAATGGACGGTGCCAACCAAGGTACAACTGTGGTAACTAAAAATGTGAGTCAGTCTTGGCAATAGGACGTTCAAATTATGTTCTAGAGACTGTTGGATTTATTCTGTAAAACTTGGTAGCTGTACATAACACCGTCTACTTGACTACATCTGAATTACTACAATTACCTAAGTACGCTCCTCCCCATATTGTAGTCATTTTACAATATTATGAAATCAAGGATGCCACTGATTTAGTTTTACTATTTGGCATAATAAGGCGTTTCTGTGTGCAGCTTCCGATCGACTGGTAGGCAAGAATGGAATAAAAGTTGAAACGTTTATGTGCACAAATTACATGGAAAGCCATCCTGAAGATCTGAAACTGTTTCTAACTCTAGGTGCACTAAGATGAGAACTTACTGGTTAAAATCGGATGAAATGTGGATTAAAATTTTTTTTTTTTGACACGGTAGGTACGAGCGCTCAATAGTTAGCTACCACACTCACCTTGAGGATCGTCATCGGCCAAGGGAATGCTGTTGATGTCATCATGCATCTTCATACCGTTCATGGCGACGTTTAGATTAGTCTACTTGTATATTAGAAAATGTTCACACGAGTACCCTCACTTGAAACGAAGCACCGTCAACAAATTTATAAAATTTGCAGTGACAGGTATAGGAGTAATCGAGACAGCAGGGAAATGGAAAAAAGTAGGGATAGTCGAAGTTAGAGGTCTATTTCACTTCATTACAATACCGAATGTACCATGTGATGAAGTCAATCAAACGTCAAACACAGGACGCACAACAACCCAAATCTAAGCTAATCAAGAATCCAATAAATCAATCTAATGTTTCTAAAAACCATCGTCGTCGTCTTCTCCCTTTTGTAGGTTGTAGTATAATGTATAATGGATTTTCTCTGGCAAAGGGTAGAATAAGTTCCGTAGACAGTCGTCCAGCAGCAGATATCCGTAGAAATACCAACGCCCAGACTTGTTGACCCTATCATAAGAAGCTACTCCTCTTTAGGGTCGCTTATAGTTAGGTATGTTCTCAGCCTAGCTAGGAAACGATCAGAGCAGTCACTGCAGAGAATTTTATCTTCCAATAAGCACTTTCCTTAAGACATTTCTTAAGACAATTTTAGATTTTGGGTACCATTATTTGGATGGCCATCAGAGCGTTGGCATTCGCACCAACTAAATTCCAAAAAATGGATTTCACGTTTAGGACTATTTTAGGGAAAAATGAAGTATTTTAACATGAAATGGAATATCTTAGACTTTAAAAACACTTTTCTAGTTTATCGGAGGTTTTTATTTACGAATACCTATCAGAAAATAATTCATTTCTCAAGTGGAGCATGTCGGTACAGTTAGCAACAATGTTAGCTCCATAAAATTTTTGTTCAGTTCTGTGTTCTCGATTGCCTCATCTCGCCATTTTGAATTCTTCATTCCGTTGCGTCGATGTTCTGTCGTCCACTACTCCGCTGATCTTCGCCAGTCTGCTCATTCACCCATTTTCAAGTAATGACTTCTTATATTATTATGTATTAATCGTATTTTTGCGTTCTTGAGTTAGATTCACCATTTTATTCTATTTTGTCTTCAGGCCATGAGGTTTCTATTGAAACCGAGAACGTCGTAGTCGAGCTCGCTTCAAGTTAGTAGCTGTGACCTGTGAGTATGTTTGTGAGGTTCACACACTATAGCGTTTATTTAAAATTGCTACTTGGTCCACTTACATTATTGTTAGCGTCATAAGAAAAGGCGTATAAATGGGTTCTAATAACATGGAGGATTGCTTAACAATCTTGCATTGCTGTCAACCAAATTACGGTCATGGGTGGTTTGACAGCTCAAATGGCGCCTGTCATTTACTATGATGGAATTTCATTACATATATTTATCCGATTATTCTATACTTTTCATCCGTTTGAATGGGTCGAATTTTTAGTATTTTCCTGTTGTGGGTGTAGGATTTCGTCGACGCCCTGGTCGGCTACTCGCGTATCTTCATTGAACTTGAGGATCTATGACGAATGTTGTCATAAGTGGTATCTAACAATTTTCGAGAACTTTTTGCTAGATTACCTCGAGTAGTATAATTACTCACAATGCGCTAGATAATATTGGTGTTAAACGTGCATAACATCCCATTTCATCCGGGAGATATTGAATTCATGATTCTTATATAAAGCAGCTCGAAATTATTTCGTCTAGCGTTGATCAGAACGTAAAATTTCGTAAGTAAAATTATTAGGCACCATTCAAAATTATTTTCAGCGTCCCATGTTGGGTTTCAAATAATCATTAAAGCAGCCATTCAAGTCATTATATTCAGCCATTAAACAACCATTCCCGCTTTCCAATCGTGTTGTGCCCAACTTATGCTTGGTTATTCCTTGAATAATCAACCTATTATGTTTTCATGCAAAAGGTCAACCTCTCCGATTTGGCTCAACACTTTTTTCTGGACGTTTCATGGTGTCTAGATCAAAAAATGCTGCAAATTCTTACACTTGGGTTGGTTATTCCACGGACCAGGCGCATGGAGACTCATTTCTTCAACATGAGGGAAATAGAAACAGTGGGTGTGGCGGGTCCCGGACCCATTCCAATCGATTCTGGGTCCAAAATTTAGTGGAAAATTATACCCCACACGCCTGGTACCAGAAATCCCGAAAAACATATTCAAAAATTTTTTTAGCCGAATCGGAGAGGTTGACCTTTTGCATGAAAACATAGGTTGATTATTCTGGGAATAGCCAACCTGAAGGTCAATGTTCGTACGCCGTCCGCGCCGTTTTCGGTAGTAGACAATTTTCTAAAAATCTGAAATTTGGGTCAGGAATCTGCTCCCGGCCTAGGACGGTCCTCGAAACTTTTCAGCCCGATCGGACCAATTTTGAGCGGGGTAGTTGTCAAAATTTGTTTTTTGAAAATGATTTTTGGGCGATCTAGGCGTGTGGGGTATCATTTTCCACTAAATTTTGGACCCTGAATCGATTGGAATGGGTCCGGGACCCGCCACACCCACTGATTCCCCCATTTTCCCCATGTTGATGAAATGAATCTCCATGCGCCTGGTTCGAGGAATAACCAACCCGTGTGTAAGAATTTGCAGCGTTTTTTCTTTTCAATATGGGTTGTTGAGAGTAAACACCGTTTAACATCCACAGATTCTCCGCTGACGTGTCCTACAGAAGTCCTGACAGTGAAAATCGAAGACAATAATTCAGTATTGAATCTACCCGAGGTAAAATATTCAATTTTCTTAATATTCCTTGAATAATCAACTGGAGTATTCTCCTCTTCACGCGCCTATCTCCCGATTGGTCCCAAAATTTGACAGTTTGCGTTTCATGGTTTCAACAACAAAAAACTATACAAATCATTCCACAATTATTGATTCTTGGGGCTAGAGTATGGAGAAAACAGTGAAAGGGGAGAGTACTTTTTGGAAGATAGGCGTGCGGTGGGCATTATGTAGTAAATTTTGGACCCTGAATCCAATGAAATGAGTCCCAGAACGATTGGCACCTGCTGGAAGAAGTTATGGCTCAAATTGGGTATATATTACCCATTTTGAAAATGTGTTTTTGGGATTTCTGGTACCTAAGCGTGTGGGGTATCATTTTCCACTATATTTTGGTCCCTGAATCGATTGGAATGGGTCCGGGACCCGCCACACCCACTGATTCCCCCATTTTCCCCATGTTGATGAAATGAATCTTCATGCGCCTGGTTCGAGGAATAACCAACCCGTGTGTAAGAATTTGCAGAGTTTTTTCTTTTCAATGATGGGTTGTTGAGAGTAAACACCGTTTAACATCCACAGATTCTCCGCTGACGTGTCCTACAGAAGTCGTGACAGTGAAAATCAAAGACAAGAAATCAGTATTGAACCTACCCGAGGTAAAATATTCAATTTTCTCAATATTCCTTGAATAATCAACTGGAGTAATCTCCTCACCACGCGCCTATCTCCCAATTGGTCCCAAAATTTGACGGTTTGCGTTTCATGGTTTCAACAACAAAAAACGTTACAAATCATTCCACAATTATTGATTCTTGGGGCTAGAGTATGGAGAAAACAGTGAAAGGGGAGTGTACTTTTTGGAAGATAGGCGTGCGGTGGGCATTATGTAGTAAATTTTGGACCATGAATCCATTGAGATGGGTCCCGGACGGGATAGAGCCCACTGGAGGCGGGTATGGGTCGAAGCGGGTGGCTCCCTACCTATTTCGAAGGTGGGGGTTCGATTATTTTCCTTTGAATGTTGGGCGCTGAATTGGTTGAAATGAGTCTGGGACACTCCGCCACACTGTTTGCGTCACAATCTTGTGTCATGAATGAATGAATGAATGAATGAGGAGTTTATTCCGAAATAAAAATGAATACATGGTCTTCTATAAATAACATGGAATATACCTCCACAGCCATAGGGTGTGACCCTGTGCGGCTGGGGGGAGTTGCTATTTCATAAACTAAATGATATTGCCAATTGACAAAAATGAATTAATTCAAATACCATCGAGTAAGAACCGAGACTCAGGATACATATATGCTAGAGATAATTCCATTACATTTTTCATAACCCACTGATATTAGCCAAGAAAATATTTTTTTCTTGAAAGCAGAGCGGGAGAGGTTTAAAGGTAGTCTCATATCTTCAGGCAAAGAACGAGTCAATAGAGGCATACAGTAGAATATGTGTTTGGATGTGCTCCATAGACGGGTTTTGAGCGTGGGGACAACGGCTTGGGAAGTTAGTCGGAAATGGTAAGGAGTACTCTTAGAAAAGTTGAAGAATTGGGGATGTTTATGGAAAAATGAAAGGGCAGATTTAAGGTACAATTGCTGGACAGAAAATACTTTAGCGCAGCTGAACAACGCATGAGTAGGGAACCTGCGAGGTTTCCTTAAGATTATTTTTAAAATTGACTTTTGCAGAACATTTAGTGGGTTCAGAACTGCTTGAGCGGCGCCTCCCCACACAATTATTCCAAATCCAATGACGCTTTGTACTAGTGCCTTGTAAACTATTATTAAACTCTCCTTACTAAGACATCCTCTAAGTTTATGAAATAAATGTAGAAACTTTTTTAGTTTTTTAGTTAGTTCTAGAACATGGCAATCCCACTTGAGATCCTCATCTAAAGTAACCCCCAAGTATCTCGTGGATTGGACCCGTTCCAGCGCAGAACAACAGCAGCGAGCGATCGGGTCATCCTTGCTACAAACATGTAGTTTGATTTGGGCATCAAGAGATTTCCTCGAGGGTGACTTTGAGAATACTATGTACTTCGTTTTTTTAATATTTAGGCTTAAGGTACTACGGCATAACCATCGAAATACTATATTTATATCACTATTAGCAACTTGAAATACCTCTTCCCACGAATCACCTTCGCACAAAATTGCAGTGTCATCTGCAAATAAATAAGGTGTACCCTTAATATTCATATTTCCTAATTGGTTGATGAACATCAAGAAAATAATTGGGGCAAGAGTTCCTCCCTGTATTACACCATAGTCTATTGGCAGTTCCGCGCTATCAACTCCCTCTACGGTGACCATTTGCTTCCGATCCTTAAAATAATTAGTGAACCATTTCAGTTCAGGTCCTACAATCCCATAGCTTGGTAATAATTTAAGCAGAAGGTCTCTATCGATAGAATCAAAAGCTTTTGCCATATCCAGGGTTAGTAAAATTCCTTTTTTACGTCGATCCAGCAACAAATTTACATCTTTGGTTAGCGAGTAAAGTGCTTCTTCAACCCCAATCCCCTTCCGAAAACCAAATTGCCTCGGCGACAAGAGGTTCTGCTCTTCTAAATGAGTATACAGAATATGTTTTATCCATCGTTCTATGAGCTTAGAATTAGTACTTAATAGAGAAATTGGACGGTAATTGGTAAGATCGGAGGCATCGCCACCCTTATAGAGCGGTATCACACGGGCTATTTTGAGTGGGTCTGGAAAATTTCCACTATTAGTACTGAGGTTGATAATATGAACAATTACATCTTTAAGTATTGAGTAGTGCTTCTTAATTAGCATCAGAGAGATCTTGTCCAGCCCAGGAGCAGATTTCCCATTCATACCGGCAATAATTGTTTTCAGGTCTGAAGTTGTAATATTTTTGAATGCAAATTTGATGCTCTTATTAAGAGTTGCATTAGTAGGGAGTGTTTTCTCTTGAAATATATTGGGGATTTTGTCGACTAAGTTTTTACCTACGTTGCAGAAGAAAGAGTTGAACTCGTCCGCAACTTTGCGTTTGGCGTTTTCATGACTAATATTCCCTGCTTCAGCAGCTTCTGCAATGAGTTTGATTATTGTGTGAGATTTGTTAGAATTGTTCAAAAAATCGTCATTGATGATTTTCCAAGTCTCCTTCGGTTGACTTGCATCTTTGAACTTATTTTTGAAGTAATCATCTCTAGCCAAGGTTTTCAAGTGATTGATTGCGTTGCGGTAATGTTTTATTCTATTCAGAAGGTGAGTATTAAAAGGTTCTTTTTTTGACTTTTTACATAATTTGTCTCTGATGCGTATGGCTCGAAGAATTCCGTTCGTCATCCACGGCATCAGTTTCTGTTTTGCATGGGAGGTAAAAATCTTTTGGTCAGATGCTGACTCGATGCAATCCCGCATAGCTGCGACAAATTTCACCACAGCTTCATTAACATCAGTTGAATTAATTATTTCACTCCAGTCGAATTCATTAATTTTTGAAATCGAGGTGAACTCTCGGCTGTCTAGTCTTACCACTGAAATCCTTGAAGCTCTTCTTATCATTTCGGCTTCTTCAGAGTCAAGTTGATTTGATGATCATACGCGCTACTCTGCTAAACTTACTATCCCTTTTCTTTTGTAGGATGGCAATTGCGGATGCTGAACCCAAAAAAGGAGACGTCGATGTCACTTCTACTGGTTCCAGCACGGGAGGAGTGAAGGATATGAGTAGACCCTCTCACGGGCTCGTAAAATACAGCAGTCTTAAAGACTTTTCATTCAGTGTCTCTGACGTATGGGATGATTTGAACATCTGCATTTTTCTCGAATGCTGCCACGCAAACCTCACCGATTTGAAAAATTATAACGGCTCCGAAGAAAACAAGGTTTGGGAAAAAATTGCCAAGTCCGGCCTAGAGCGTGCTGGAAGCATTAGCTGTTTTAATGTCAATTACTGTCTGGAGTTGGCAAAATGCCTGAAAAGTTTCGTCTCTAAGAATGAGAATAAAATGATGAACAACGAAATTTTCAGAATACTCCATGAAAATGTAGCGGATTTACTGCCGTATTTTGCTCCCGCACAGCCTAAAACAAAGGGTGACTTGACAGATAATAAGGTTCGCCTTGAAAAGCCATTCCCTCTATGCTGACAATGACATCATGAAAAAGTTTATGTCTGAGCCGGATAGCACTCAAGCGCTAAAAACAATTTACCAAATTTTGAGCAAGTACAATTCAGAGGAGCTCGTGAAGCTGAAAAGTTCCCGGAATTCTCTCTGGAAGGAGGTTAGCTCACAGGTGGAGAACAAATTCGGGGTGAAGGTTAACCCGAAAGAGTTTTTAGAATCTCAGAAGGGTAGTGTGATTGCGGCGGTTCGGACCCACCGGCATCAAGATCGCAAACAAAAAGCCGAATTGTTCCTTAAAAAAGTTGGTGACATGCTCCCGTTCTTCGATCTCATCGCACCCAAGAATGTGAAGAGGTCCGACTTCTTGGAAGTGGGGGATGAAGTGCCAAAAGAGACTGCCGAACCCTCCAAATCTGAAGGGAAAAAACGGAAGCGCGACATGAGCGAAGAGGACAACATTGAGCCATCCCTCAAGTCGACGCCCAAAACAAGCAACCTTTCAACGAACTCAGAGCCGGTTCTCACCTGCGTCAATCTTGCAAAACCCGTCCGAACGTACTCAAAACGAAAATCAGAAGAGGAGGATGATTTAAAATCAAACAAAAAGTCTTCGGGATGTGCTGATTCTTGCTCACCTCGTCCCCCTGACTTCCTCGATGACTGGGCTACATCGAGCGCGGATGATACCAGTGAACCTATCGCTCATCAAGAAAAAGTCCCTACTCATGCAGAACCAAAACCAAAAATGCGCATTCGAAAAAGGAAAGCCGAATCGAAAGCGCTGGTTGATGGTCCTTCCACTAAGTCGGCCAACAAGTCTATCGGACTTATAACTCGATCGAAAGGGTCAGATTCTAGAAGCAGCGCTGCAGCCACCGATGGAGGGACGATTGCTCGGATCCCCACCACTTCCAATTATGACCGGCTATGTGAAAGTCCAAACCTCGGGACTACCGATTCTAGTCGTGTAGATGGTGCGGAGTCGGATTCCGATATTGAGGACGTGCCGCTAGTCGGAACTAACGTCCTATACCCGCGTCACAGCGCGAATGTAAGAAATATGCAGCCAGTCGTTATTTTGGAGAAGATGGCTGCAGAAGAGTTGTTGCGTGCCGCTAAAGGGACTGCTGGTGTAAAACGAACCCGACGTGGTCGGCAGCCTAAAATGCTGCACAAGCTCGTTTCGACCCCGGCGGTAAGTAGTGAAACCGCTATCGTCCGTCGGCGGCCTGGCAGACCTAAGAACTCCAGCGTGACTCAGGCTAAAGTGTCCGCGAGACCAGCCGCGCACACTCCGGTTAGCGCTGCTCTCGTGAGGAGTACACCAAAACGAGCTACCACCTCTAAGGCTGCCTATTTTACGAAGGACTTGACACCAACCTCTTCTGTGTTGGTTCCATCACCCTCAGTCGTTCCCCACGGCAACAATGGGGCACTAGCCAACTCCCACGTGGCCCCTGAATGGATTCGACAATTTACCGTTGAAATTCGTCGTCAAGAAATTTGGAAAATGCGCATGTATTTAAATTTGCACAATGAACTTGTTCAGTCCGAATCAAAAAAGACGGACACCCTTGAAAGAATCTTCAAGGTTCTCAGCACTCGTTATGAGAGAGTCTAGGGCTCGGATGACCTGTATACTGGACATTTCCCAGTAAGTCCAAATGACGAAAACGTCCATCCTCATTGTTCATGTGACTTTGGGATGTTACTGATTGATACAAAGAAGCACTGTTCAAAAATTAGATGGTAGTTCAAGGGCCGTTCCAGAGTTGTTCCAGAGTTTGATTTGTCCCTTCCGGAATATTTGCGCGTGCCCTTGAAGTAGAAAACTTTATTATACTCTTTATATTTTCGGTAATGTGTAAGGTTCTGCCCTAAGAAACCTGCTAGATTTTAAGCAACCTTTAGTTTAAATTCATACATGAACTTCAATAATGTTGATTTTTTTACCTGAAACATTTTTTGTGCAATTGACTTCTAAGTCCGTGCTGAAAGCGGGGCACCAAGGTTATTTGAGCCTAATTTATTTTTTCTTGTTAATGTAGTATAATGAAATAAGTCTCCTCCAAGGGATTATTTCTCTTGTATAAGTGAGCCTGAGATACGTTGTAAATTGTGTTACGTACGACAAGACAAGATCTGTAGATGAATTTCTAACATTTCTTTCGTCAATTTCTCGTAGTAGATGCGTTAGTTGCTGGTACTAATCAATGTGCAACCATAAGTGTAGGTATCCTGTGAAGTTTTTAAAATTGTAAATATAGTTTAACTTGAGATGGTGGTTGTACCTACATGGTAACCATTGTATTGTTGGGATCGTTTTGCTAGCTGTATGTAGCAGGGCGATTGTTAAGTGAATATTATACTGAAACGTATACTTAAGATTATACACATAATTATATACCTATCTCTAATATCTTATCGGTTTGAATTTTCTCATTTTGACTGATATCTTTCGAGAGTGGCTATTTAATCATTTACCACTTACCACTCGTATGTGCACGCTTGTTGCACATCAGTAACAAAATTGTTTGAACTTATAAAGTAGTTGATGACACGAACTGTGTAAACCGATGTAAGATGACTTCGATTGAGCTTGGGCATTTTCGAATTCTCTCGGAGGTGTTTTTTTCCCACCTTCTACTCAAATTATTGTGCTTGTATGTATCTTATTTATCTTGGTGAACAAGACTAACCTGGCCTTGTGACTTTTGACCCAATTTTATACCTGATGTTGACGTTTCAGTTAAATAACCAGTTGACTAATGAAGAAATAGACGGCTTTGAGAAATATTGTTGAACGCTAGTGACACTTATTTATATCCAACGGAATTATGTTGTTCTCAGCCTGGTAAGCCGTGTCATTTTTAGACTGTAAATAAAGTTATTCAAAACGCGTTGTGTTATTTATAGTTGAAACCACTACTTCTTGATGGTTTGAAGGAAATCGACATCTGCTTTAATCGGTTGGGGCCCCACCATGATCTTTGAACAGTTGGTTATAGTATTTTTTGATGTTCTAGGAAATTGAAAAATCGCAAAGCGCGCTATTAACGCAAACTTCATTTTAAATAGGAATTCTACATAATTTTTTAGATTTGGATCCTACGCAAGGTTTCTCAATACACCCTTTTCCTAGTAACCCGTACAGCAAGCCTAGGAGGTACATTTTTGGCAGAGAAATTAATTAAAAATTGTTAGTGGGAGATGATGGAAGACTCCTCAATAATGCTATGTTCATTTACAATGGAATTGGAAAATGCAACTTAAATTGAACTAACTGCTCGCACTCATTCAACGCGTGACACATTTTAAAACAAGTTTGGACGAAATTAGTGTCAGCAAACTGCGTGGTTCTTTCCTTTGAGTTTCTCCAGCCACCTCACATTGTCCGCAACTCTCAAGCTACCCTATACCTAATTCATGCCGGAATCCAACTTTTTTTTGTCTCCAAAATTTATGAGGGTGAGGGTACAACACCCTGCAAGGGTCTTCAAATTATGGGGGTAGGGAAGGAGATTACTGTCAACTTCAAGCAACTGCACAGCTTCTTCGTTGATATGACCTTTTAGCTCATGGCCTGCTGGTTGACTTGGTAGATGGTGAATTCTGTTATGTGGACGGACATTTCTTGAGTACCGATATGCATACTAGCTGCACCACTGCATTTTATGAAACTCTGAATGATGTCCTGTTGTTCTGAGCGGTGCAGCCTTACGACATCGCTCCGCTGAAGTCCAAAGGGGGTATTATGGGGTTAATTTTTCCTGCTCCGAAATGTTTTATTGCCGACCAAGTAGCCAATACATTTTTCTAAACTTGGGCACCAATTCTGGTACCATTGTTTTGACGTACTTGATTCAAGTTTAGTATGATTTTGCCATTGAGATGGACTGGGAGATCGTCCAGCTTATGGTCGGTGAAATTGATATGAACTAAAATTTCAACTCGTTCATCTTGATCCCATTTCTTTTTTGACCCTCCATTTCATTGTCCATCTGTTGCCAAAAGGGCAAAGGTGTATTGAAAGAAAATTCCGAAACGCTCTCTGTCGAGCAAAGTAGGGAAGCACAGAGAACCAGGGAAAAGCATCTTCTTGAAACACATCTTCCAAAATGCGCTCTGCTGGGCTGAGTGCGAAAGTACGGAAAGGTATAAAAGGGGCTCGCACTACGAGAGTCAGGTCAGTTTAGTTTTGTGAAAGCAACCAAACGAATTGGGTTGAGGTATGTACCGAAAGAAATATTCTGACTTAACAATTTGCTGGTCATTGTACTTGTTTAGATTAACGAATCATATTTGCATGATTGATAAAGGAAATTGGACCTAATTCGGGCGGGGTAGGGGTCAAAATGTGTTTTTTGAAAAATGGATTTTTGAGATTTTGGGCGATCTAGGCGAGTAGGGTATCATTTTCCACTGAATTTTGGACGCTGAATCGATTGGAATGGGTCTGGGACCAGCCACATCCACTGTTTCCCCCATTCGAGGAATAACAAACCCGTGTGTAATAATTTGCAGGGTTTTTTTTCTGGCAAAACATCGATAAATGATGTCACAGCAAATGGATCAAAAATAAATTAGTTCCGAGTGGGTTGATGCCAACCAAACTCGTTTCCTTCTTCCTGTCGTTCGCATATTTGCTGATCACTGGATGTGTTGGGTAAAATTGTAAAACTATGTACCTAACGGGGCGTTTTGATTGGTTATTCCATGAATTACTGTTTTCAACCCCCAATACCTCCGATTCGGCCCAAAAATTGTTTCTTGACGTTTCTAGTTATTCCTCGGACCAGGAGCATAGAGACTCATTTCTTCAAAATGGGGAAAATGGAAACAGTGGGTGCGGCAGGTCCGGGACCCATTCCAATCTATTCAGGGTCCAAAATTTACTGGGAAATGATACCCCACACCCATAGGTACGAAAATCTCAAAAAATCATATTTAAAATGGGTAGATAGGTACCCATTTTGACCCATAACCTCTTCCAGTGGGTGCCAATCGAGCAGCGTCCAGAACATAGTGGAAAATGATACCCCACACACCTAGATTGCAAAAAATATCAAAAATCAGTTTTTCAAAATACAAATTTTGACCCCTATCCCGCCCAAATTTGGTCCGATCGGGCTGAAAAGTTTCGAGGACCGAGTAGAGCCATGAACGGACCCCTGACCGAATTGTTAGAAAATTTTCTACTACTTAAGTCGGCGTGGATTGCATATGGCTTACGGCGATTATTCAAGGAATAAACAAACCAAAAGTCAAATGTCCGTCCACCGAACGCCAACTTTGGTAGTAGGAAATTTCCTAAAAATCCAAAATTTGGTTCAGGGGTCCGTTCCCCGCTCTAGTTGGTCCTCGAAACTTTTCAGCCCGGTTGGACCAAATTTGGGCATTGTGACAGTTCATGTAGGAAAAGGGTTTATTCAACTTACTCAGCCCTCCAGAGGTTTAGACTACAGACAAAACAGAAGTTCCAAGATGGAACTAGGAATACTGGGTCTTCAGCTTTTCTTCCTCTCTTCAAAATACAAGTCCTTATGAGAACTGATGTCATTTCTGTGTACACCTATAAGTTTGATTCTTTTGGGCCTCGATTGTGACAATTCTGGTGGGAACAGGGTTTTTGAAATTTTCTCATACTCAGACTCTGGACAAGAATAGTTCCTTGAAGGAAACCCAATTAACTAGGAGTACTGGGTTTTCTGTCTCTTAACTTCTCAACACAACACCTTCTGAGAACTAATTACTGGTTCTGTGTACACTTATTCAGTCGTCTCATGACAGTTCTGGTTTTCTGGTGGGAGCAGGGTTTTTATAATTTTCCCAGCCCTCACAAGGTTCACAAATGTGAATAGAAGCGTCTGGACAGGGATATAGTTGCAAGAAGGAAAACCAATTAACTAGGAACACTGGGTTCTCTGTCCCTTGACATCTCAACATGATATGAGTCCTTCTGGGAACTAATACCTCTGTAATTTATTTAGTGTACACTCATTAAGTCCAGTCCTTCTCCTCTCATCACCTGTGTGTCAGTTCCTGGTTTCTGATGGGAGCAGGTGTTTTTTTTAATTTTCCCAGCCCTTGGAAGGTTTTCAAATGAGCATAGAAGAGTGGACATGAGCACAGTTCCAAGAATGAAATAACTAGAAATACTGGGTTTCTAGCCTTTTGCCTGTCCTGACAGTATATGTCTTTCTGAGAACTGATATGAATGTCCCTATACCATCCACCATCCAGGCTGATTTTGGTAGTAGAGAATTTTGTGAGAATCTTGAATTTGGGTCAAGGACCCACTTCTGACTCTAGTTGTTACTCTACATTTTTAAGCCAGATTGGACCAAATTTGGAGGAGGTAGGGGTATAAATGCGTTTTTTTGGATAATAGATTTCAAGATTCTCTGTGATTTAGGCGAGTGGGGTATCATTTTCCACTTAATTTTGGACCCTGAATCGATTGGAATGGGTCCGATACCCGCCACACCCACTGTTTGATGAAATGAGTCTCCATGCGCCAAGTCCAAGGATTTCGGGACACCACCATGTAATTTTACTTATCAATTACCAAGTTTTTTACTACAATTTAAGGGATTTGATGCTATACAAAATAATAGTTTTTGGAGCAATTGGATAGCTGTGCTGTTACTAGGCAACATGAGGGGGTAGGTAGTGGCATAGAATAGAGGATTTGCCCTCTATTTCAGTCTATGTCAGTAATGCATTAGGTCCTTTGCTTGGAGGTCTTTGGAAATAAAAATGTTATTATAATAGGTATTGTGCTTAAAAAACAAAATTATTTAGGGCCTTTGGATTGATAAGATGAATGAAAGATAAATAAAAAGTTGCACACAAGAATTCTGCAAAAGAAAAGTGTTTTTTTTTTTTTTTTTTTTCTTTTTCTAGCGACTTAGCATTGAATAGTATTTATCAGATTTTAAATTCTTGAATTATGAATATTGGGTTTGCTTGCTTCACTTCCCTGGTCATCCACTACACTACTACCCAGTATAACTCCATGACTGCAGTTCAGCTGACAGGCTGCCATTAGCCCAGGATTCATCCAAATGACGCCATATATCGAGAAGTCTTCCTACTGAAGAGGATATCACCCGATACGACCCTATAGAGGAGGCGCACGGTACACACTGGGAAATTTGGACAGACCTACGAGCACCCCACCACAAAAACCCAAGGTACTGACATTTTAATACGGCGCCGTGGGCGTCTAGCGCACGCTTTACATTACGAGAATTATAACCTCACGTTGTAGTGCCTAGTTTACGGAGCGGAGATGTTCAAGCTTTGAGTTGTGATAAGTAGTTCCTTGCTCGAGAAATTTTTGAATCAAGCGGGGTTGCCATGTTAGGAGTTGAAATATTCATCCTAAAATATTTGCGAGCCGCGTGCAACCAACGATGTACTGAACGCGTCGCCATTACGCGGCCCCCATACACGACGGAGCCATTCGGCTCGGAGCCAAGCCAACGAGTCCATTTGCTCCGGGCTATTTCTTTTTTTATCAAATATAAAATCATATGAAACCATAAAATCATAATAATATAAAGTCAATAATAAAAAATAGATGATTGTCGTTGATAAAACCATTGCCAGTGTCATAGGCTGAAGGAGTGACATCATCGATCAGCTTGTTGTCATGGCGATAAGCCGAACACGGCCGAGCCACGATCTGGCCCGAGTCCATTTGGCTCCGCAAATCCCCACACACGGACGGTCCAAAGTTTGGCTCGGCTCCGTGGATTTTGGATCGTCCGATAATCCAGCATTTTTTCGCCGAGCCACATCAAGCCACTTTCCTTTCCCATATACGGGCGAGTTTGGCTCGGCGCGGGGCCATTTGGCCCGTTGGCTCCGTCGTGTATGGGGGTCTTTTAAGATGCCCCCTACCTCCTAATTCGATTCAAACTGGAGACTCATACTGACGATGCACTTAGAATTAATGAGCCAAAATAAATCCTGTAATCGTTATTTTGTGTCACTCGTCGAGATAATATCCGGAAAAATGATTCGCCTCATGAAAATTTTTTCGATGACCACGCGCACTACCGCGTTAGTTCGTTTTGGTTGGTTATTCCTTGAATAATCAACCTATGTTTTCATGATAATGGTCAACCTCTCCGATTCGGCTCAAAATTTTTTTCTGGACGTTTCATGATGTCCTGATCAAAAAAGGTCAATGTCCGTCCGCCGTACGCCGTCCTGTTGTACCTACGCTAGACTGTTTCCGAGGCCGTGTGGCCCACGACAGTCTTCCCTGATTTTCAGCATCTGATCATATTGGGGAGCCCTGCTCTAAGGCTCTATGGCTTTCCAAGTACAACAGGCTGCCCCGCCCCCAGCTGAAGGGCGTAGGTGGGCTGTGGAGTTTTTGGGACTTCGTGCTTTTGTGGCGGCACTCACTCGCCTTGCCACTTGGCATCTCTGAATTTACAGGCATTTTATAGAGGTACCAATTCAGGAAGACCCCACCTGTGTCCTCCGCACTGGCATTTTTCTTCACCCACTCATGTGTGTCTCCACAGTCCTGCAAGGGGCTCTATTGCTAGAACGTTTTAGGTAGGGCGAGTACTCAATATTCCTCCCGTACCTGGATTGAAACCTAAAATTTAACCGCACGCCGTCCATCGCCCGCGCCGTTTTTGGTAGTAGAAAATTTTCTAAAAATCTGAAATTTAGGTCAGGGATCTGTTCCCGGCCGAGACGGGTCCTCGAAAGTTTTCAGCCCGATCGGACCAAATTTGAGCGGGGTAAGGGTCAAAATTTGTTTTTTGAAAATGATTTTGGGCGATCTAAGCGAGTGGGGTATCATTTTCCACTAAATTTTGGACGCTGAATTCAATGGTGTGTGTCTCAGAACAATTGGGACCCACTGGAAGAAGTTATGGGTCAAAATGGGTATGTATTACTCATTATGTATATGTGTTTTCGGGATTTCTGCTTCCTAGGCGTGTGGGGTATCATTTCCACTAAATTTTGGACCCTGCATCGATTGGAATGGGTCTGGGACCCGCTACACCCACTGTTTCCCCCATTCGAGGAATAACCAACCCGTGTGTAAGAATTTGCAGATTTTTTCTTTTCAATGATGGGTTGTTGAGAGTAAACACCGTTTAACATCCACAGATTCTCCGCTGACGTGTCCTACAGAAGTCCTGAAAGTGAAAATCGAAGACCAGAATTCAGTATTGAATCTACCTGAGGTAAAATATTCAATTTTCTCAATATTCCTTGAATAATCAACTGGAGTATTCTCCTCTTCACGCGCCTATCTCCCGATTGGTCCCAAAATTTGACAGTTTGCGTTTCATGGTTTCGACAACAAAAAACGTTACAAATCATTCCACAATTATTGATTCTTGGGGCTAGAGTATGGAGGAAACAGTAAAAGGGGAGTGTACTTTTTGGAAGATAGGCGTGCGGTGGGCATTATGTAGTAAATTTTGGACCCTGATTCCAATGGAATGAGTCCCAGAACGATTGGCACCTGCTGGAAGAAGTTATGGGTCAAATTGGGTATATAATACCCATTTTGAAAATGTGTTTTTGGGATTTTTCCTGATTCTGATCAAAAAAGGTCAATGCCCGTCCGCCGTACGCCGTCCATCGCCCGCGCCGTTTTTGGTAGTAGAAAATTTTCTAAAGATCTGAAATTTCGGTCAGGGGTCTGTTCCCGGCCGAGACGGGTCCTCGAAACATTTCAGCCCGATCGGACCAAATTTGGGTGAATGGGTGTGAGGGGGGGGGGGGGTAGTAGGGGTCAAAATGTGTTTTTAGAAAAATGGATTTTCGAGATTTTGGGCGATTTAGGCGAGTAGGGTGTCATTTTCCTCTAAATTTTGGGCGCTGAATCCAATGATATGTGTCCCAGACCAATTGGCACCCACCGGAAGAAGTTATGGGTCAAAATGGGTGTGTAATACCCATTTTGAAAAATGTGTTTTTGGGATTTCTCCTGATTCTGATCAAAAAAGGTCAATGCCCGTCCGCCGTCCATCGTCCGCGCCGTTTTTGGTAGTAGAAAATTTTCTAAAGATCTGAAATTTCGGTCAGGGGTCTGTTCCCGGCCGAGATGGGTCCTCGAAACTTATCAGCCCAATCGGACCAACTAGAGCCGAGAACGGACCTTGGACCCAACATTTCAGATTTTTAGAACATTTTCCACAACCAAAATTGGCATGGACGGCGGACAAACATTTGCTTCTTTTGATCTAGACACTTTGAAACGTCCAGAAAAAAAGTTGGGCCGAATCGGAGAGATTGACTTTTGCATGAAAACATAGGTTGATTATTCAAGGAATAACCAACCAAAATGAAGACGGTTTAACATTTTTGGTCTTTGGAGGAACTAGACAACGGTAGTTTTGGTTGCTTTAAAAAAGAAAATATTGAAAAATTTATTAGGCCTACATTTTTAAAAACACGTGGCTTTTGATCCTGCTTCTCTGAGTACGTCACAGAGCAACTTGATGTAGCCGCGAAACTACTTTTATATTACCAAATCGATGATTTTATGCCTTACTCTACTGGAAACGTGGTAAAATCCCTTTCTAATAACGGGTTGTCCAGGCAAACCAGAAATTCAGCGATCCATCTACTTACCTAATTTTTCCGGGAAATTACCCAGTCCTGAACATTTTCTCTTGTCTTGCCAAATTGTTAAGTGTGCACTCATCTTGAAGAGATTTGGAAGAAATATTGCGCACATCACTCGCCGCTTTTAAAATTGGACTGATGGCAGTCCTACATTCATTGAACCACGAAAAGATACATCACAACATGATAATATTGGTAACGGTACTGAATCCGAACTCCGCGCCCGATGGATGTATTCTTGCCGAACATACTCCCTGCATACAGGATCATTTTTTTTTACTATTCAAGTATTACTTATTTTGCTCTTGTTGTTTCCAGAGTCGACACCTGTTTAGTGCTGACACGAAAATGTTTCCCTACAGTCAACTGGTTGTTTCAGGTGACGACTCGGGCGTGCTCAAGTAAGTGCTAATTTTATCATTTTTTATTTTTTATTCATCGGTAGAATAATTAGAATGGAAACTTATACCTCGTAGGCGATGTTAGTAGGATCCTCTTATTATTAGTCCACGGGTCAGACGCATCAGGCTTCAGATCACCCTGGTCGTTCGAACACAGTCCACTTGAGGACATTCTGGGCAATCTTTGCGGTAATGTCTCAGACTTTGAGCGAGTGAGACGGTGAATTATTTTAAAATGGGTATGAAGGAAGGTACACACAAAAATTCATCTCTATTGGCTATGCAATGACTGAATGAACTTCTATGTCCTTTGTGAATCGTTTTTTGTTGTTGGCTTAGGAAAAAAAGTTAATCAGCTCAATGTGTTTAACTGATGTTCCTCCTGGAAATTGACATCAATTTCAAAACTATGTTTAGAGCTAAAGCAAAAGTAACGTACAAGACCACCTACAGCAGTTGAAAAAAAGATTGCCTATGTTAAGTAGTTATTTTATTACAAACAACTTAATTGAAGGAAGACATAACAATAGATGACAAATAATTTGTAATAATTTGGACATCTCAGAAAACGGGAAACACTTCCAGAATTGCTTGAGCTCCTCCTTCAGCTCCCTCGTGTCAACCTGTGACTATGATTTTTTGATATATTCGACTTTTCAAGCATGTGACCTGCATCTCCATCACTTTCGGCCTTTTTTCCATGATTATTTTAAATTTTAGGAAGCTGTTTTTGATTCTTATTCTATTATTCCTCATGTCCTCTACATTTCATAAAAACATTGAGAACAATTGATGTATTTTCCTCATTAGAGAGATCATGAGTAAAATCGTCGAAGTTACTCTTCAGTTATGCCTACGGTTTTCGGTTGCAGGAAGAGCAAACACAGCCAAAAGGACCACAAGAGAGGTGGCTCAAAAAGACATTCCGAACGATCCAATCCGAGAATAAAGGAAGAAGTTGACAAAGGCAAGGTAGGGCGGAGGGTCCCGCATACAACTAATATGAAACCGAGCCCTATTAGATCGCTCTCCAGCGCTGCAGCCACCGATGGAGGGACGATTGCTCCAATCCCCACCACTTCCAATTATGACCGGCTACGTGAAAGTCCGACCCTCGGGACTACCGATTCTAGTCGTGTAGATGGTGCGGCGGAATCGGATTCAGATATTGAGGATGTGCCGCTAGTCGGAACTAATGTGATATACCCGCGTCATAGAGCAAATGTAAAAAATATGCAGCCAGTGGTTATTTTGGAGAAGATGGCTGCAGAAGAGTTGTTGCGTGCCGCTGAAGGGACTGCCGGTGTAAAACGAACCCGACGTGGTCGGCAGCCAAAAATGCTGCACAATCTCGTTTCGACCCCGGCGGTAAGTAGTGAAACCGCTATCGTCCGTCGGCGGCCTGGCAGAACTAGAAACTCCAGCGTGACTCAGGCTGTGTCCACGAGACCAGCCGCGCACACTCCGTGTAGCGCTTCTCTCGCTCCACCGTCCTCAGTCGTTCCCCAAGGCAACAATGGGGCACTAGCCAACTCCCACGTGACCCCTGAATGCTGTCGACCATTTGCCGCTGAAATGCGTCGTCAAGAAATTTGGAAAATGCGCATGTTTACAAATATGCGCAATGAACTTCTTCGGTCCGAATCAAGAAAGACGGACACCCTTGAAAGAATCTTCAATGTTCTCAGCACTCGTTATGAGAGAGTCTAGGGCTCGGATGACCTCTAGACCGGACATTTACCGGATATTACACAATCTTCACGGCTCAAATTTGATGAGGTAAGTCCAAATGACGAAAACGTCCATCCTCATTGTAATAATATTATACCTTCGTAGGTTCTTTGCCTTGACACGTCAACGTTCTCTCCCTCTTCTCTGAAGGGGGTGACTTCTAAGAGAAACATGGTGTATAGGGCAACCAGTCAGTTTTGGTAGTAGAAAAATTTCTAAAAATCTGAAAATTGGGTCAGTGGTCTGTTACCGGCCTAGGACGGTCCTCGAAACTTTTCAGCCCGATCGGACCAAATTTGGGCGGGGTAGGGGTCAAAATGTGTTTTTTGAAAAATGGATTTTTGAGATTTTGGGCGATCTAGGCGTGTGGGGTATCATTTTCACTATATCTTGGACGCTGATTCAAATGAAGTGGGTCCCAGAACGACTGGCACCCAGTGGAAGAAGTTATGGGTCAAATTGGGTATATATTACCCATTTGTATATGTGTTTTCGAGATTAGCAGTACCTGGGCGCGTTTCCACTAATTTTGGATTCTGAATCGATTAGAATTGGTCTGGGACCCGCCGCACCCACTGTTTCCCCATTTCCCCCATGTTGAAGAAATGAGTCTATGCGCCTGGTCCGAGGAATAACCAACCCCTGGGTAAGAATTTGCATCGTTTTTGATCTAGACACCATGAAACGTCCAGAAAAAAATTATGAGCCGAATCGGAGAGGTTGACCTTTTGCATGAAAACATAGGTTGATTATTCAAGGAATAACCAACCAAAACGAGAGTTCAAATTATGTGATAGTCAATTAGTAAGTGATGAAATAGAAATGGGTTTTGATGGCGTTCTCAACTATTGTAATAGCTCTATTCAGCTGAAGGCTGTACAGCTTGGGTTCAGAGTTGTTCTGGGTAACTTGTTTGTAGGTTACTGGAGGTTGGTGTGTTGCTTCTCTTTGGGTCTGGTACAACGGATAGGCGCATCAAGTTGTTCTCAGCAAGTTCCTGCCGCGTTCTTAAGGGGAGTGCGAGGATTTTACTATGAAGAAGTGTGGGTGTCACGATTGCGTTCACTCGCGGTTTGTAAGCGAGTTTTTTTGGAGCATATGCATAAGTTTTCGCGCTGTGTTTCTTGTGTTTTGTGAATGACAGTTCTCGAGTTTGCAAATGAGAGTTCTTGGAAGGCGTTCTTGTAGAAATCTCGGGAAGGCAAACTGCAGTCACATTCACTCGCGGAAAAAAAAACTGGCCCCTTTTCGTGGCACAAATACAACAGTTCGAGTAGGTCAGCACCGCCTTATGCTTGCGCCCCTCTATGTCCGTTCTCCTCTGGAGTTCTCGGGTTCCCCATTGAGAGTTCTTGTTCTAGAGTTGCTGAATGAGTTCTCAATGCGTCCTCCCTGAGTTCTGACTAGTTGTTACGCATTCTTGGGGAGTCCTTGGTTGTCTAGATCTCCCACTGCATTCTCAAGTTTGTAAATGACGGTTCTTGAGTTTGCAAACGTGAGTACATGATTGGAATTCTCAAAGCTTTCTTGGTAACGCAAAAATGCAGTTCACGAAGAAATCTCAAGTTCTTGGGCGGTGTTCTCAGAGAGTTCTCGGGAACGCAAATGGTAGTTCTTGAAGAGTTCTCAAGAACGCAAAATACAGTCATTCACTTCACAGGGTTCATACTGTTACTCGTGGTGAAGAAACATCTGCCTCCTCTTCTCATGGCACAAATACAACAGCCCTGAGCGTGCAATGGGCACCGCCATAATGTAGGGTCGCCTTCTGCCACCTCGGGTCTCCCAGCTGAGGCAAGGTCTCCTGCTTGGGCTAAAGCACCAGCTCAGACGGGGGTGGCAACTTACAATATATTCTAATATTTTCATGAACAAAAACTTTGTGCGTTTTAACATGAGAATCCCTCTTTCAGGTGACTTTGGGATGTTACTGATTGATACAAAGAAGCACTGTTCAAAAATTAGATGGTAGTTCAAGGGCCGTTCCAGAGTTGTTCCAGAGTTTGAATTGTCCCTTCCGGAATATTCGCGCGTTGAAGTAGAAAACTTTTATTACATTCTTATATTTTCGGTAATGTGTAAGGTTCTGCCCTAAGAAACCTGCTAGATTTCAAGCAACCTTTGTTTAAATACATACATAAACTTCAATAATGTTGATTTTTTTACCTGAAACATTTTCTGTGCAATTGACTTCTAAGTCCGTGCTGAAAGCGGGGCAACAAGGTTATTTGAGCCTAGTTTATTTTTTTCTTGTTAATTAATTTTTTTCTTGTTAATGTAGTATAATGAAATAAGTCTCCTCCAAGGGATTATTTCTCTTGTATAAGTGAGCCTGAGATACGTTGTAAATTGTGTTACGTACGACAAGACAAGATCTGTAGATGAATTTCTAACATTTCTTTCGTCAATTTCTCGTAGTAGATGCGTTAGTTGCTGGTACTAATCAATGTGCAACCATAAGTGTAGGTATCCTGTGAAATTTTAAAATTGTAAATATAGTTTAACTAATGATGTTGGTTGTATTGTATTGTTGGGATCGTTTTGCTAGCTGTATGTAGCAGGGCGATTGTTAAGTGAATATTATACTGAAACGTATACTTAAGATTATACACATAATTATATACCTCTCTCTAATATCTTATCGGTTTGAATTTTCTCATTTTGACTGATATCTTTCGAGGGTGGCTATTTAATCATTTACCACTTACCACTCGTATGTGCACGCTTGTTGCACATCGGTTACAAAATTGTTTGAACTTATAAAGTACCTAGTTGATGACACGAACTGTGTAAACCGATGTAAGATGACTTCGATTGAGCTCTGGCATTTTCGAATTCTCTCGGAGGTGTTTTTTTTCCCACCTTCTACTCAAATTGTGCGTGTATGTATCTTATTTATCTTGGTGAACAAGACTAACCTGGCCTTGTGACTTTTGACCCAATTTTATACCTGATGTTGACGTTTCAATTAAATAACCAGTTGACTAATGAAGAAGTAGACGGCTTTGAGAAATATTGTTGAACGCTAGTGACACTTATTTATATCCAACGGAATTATGTTGTTCTCAGCCTGGTAAGCCGTGTCATTTTTAGACTGTAAATAAAGTTATTAAAAACCCGTTGTGTTATTTATAGTTGAAGCTACTACTTCTTGATGGTGTGAAGGAAATCGACATCTGCTTTAAATCGGTTGGGACCCACCATGATTTTGAACAGTTGGTAATAGTATTTTTTGATGTTCTAGGAAATTGAAAAATCGCAAAGCGCGCTATTAACGCAAACTTCATTTTAAATAGGAATTCTACATAATTCTTTAGATTTGGATTCTACGCAAGGTTTCTCAATACGCCCTTTTCCTAGTAACCCGTACAGCAAGCCTAGGAGGTACATTTTTGGCAGAGAAATTAATTAAAAATTGTTAGTGGGAGATGATGGAAGACTCCTCAATAATGCTTCAAGCAACTGCACAGCTTCTTCGTTGATATGACCTTTTAGCTCATGGCCTGCTGGTTGACTTGGTAGATGGTGAATTCTGTTATGTGGATGGACATTTCTTGAGTACCGATATGCATACTAGCTGCACCACTGCATATTATGAAACTCTGAATGATGTCCTGTTGTTCTGAGCGGTGCAGCCTTACGACATCGCTCCGCTCAAGTCCAAAGGGTATTATGAGGGTATTATGGGGTTAATTTTTCCTGCACCGAAATGTTTTATTGCCGACCAAGTAGCCTACATTTTTCTAAACTTGAGCACCAATTCTGGTCCCATTGTTTTGACGTACTTGATTCAAGTTTAGTATGATTTTGCCATTGAGATGGACTGGGAGATCGTCCAGCTTATGGTCGGTGAAATTGATATGAACTAAAATTTCAACTTGTTCATCTTGATCCCATTTCTTTTTTGACCCTCCATTTCATTGTCTATTCTTGAAGACGTGTAATAAATCTCTTGAGTTTGCTATCTCTCGTGGGTCAAATTACCAACACTATGTACCATCTGCGAACGTTATCTGTGCGTTCCCCTCTCTGGCACATCACTGGTGAAGTGGTGCACAGGACGTATCAAAGTGGGCCGAGTACGCTCTTTTGGTTGGTTATTCCTTGAATAATCAACCTATGTTTTCATGCAAAAGGTCAACCTCTCCGATTCGGCTCAAAATTTATTTCTGGACGTTTCATGGTGTCTAGATCAAAAAGGTCAATGTCCGTCCGCCGTCCATTGTCCGCGCCGTTTTTGGTAGGAGAAAATTTTCTAAAACTGAAATTTGGGTCAGGGGTCGGTTCCCGGCCCAGAATGGTCCTCGAAACTTTTCAGCCCGATCAGACCTAATTTGGGCGGGGTAGGGGTCAAAATGTGTTTTTCGAAAAATGGATTATTCGAAATTTTGGGCGATCTAGGCGAGTAGGGTATCATTTTCCACTAACTTTTGGACGCTGAATCCAATGAAATTGGTCCCAGAACGATTGGCACCCACTAAAAGAAGTTATTGGTCAATTTATCGTTCAATTTATGGGTAAAAAAAAAACTAAATCAGAAGACAAAAAAATTCGCTCCCGGGGCGGGGCTCGGACCAACAACCATTAGATTACTGCCGAACGCGCTAGCCATTTGCGCCACTGTTTGATCTAGGCTAGAACGAATGGCGTGTGGGATATCATTTTCCACTAAATTTTGGACCCTGAATCGATTGGAATGGGTCCGGGACCCGCCACATTCACTGTTTCCCCCCATTCGAGGAATAACCAACCCGTGTGTAATAATTTGCAGGGTTTTTTTTTTTCTGGCAAAACATCGATAAATGATGTCACAGCAAATGGATCAAAAATAAATTAGTTCCGAGTGGGTTGATGCCAACCAAACTCGTTTCCTTCTTCCCGTCGTTCGCATATTTGCTGATCACTGGATGTGTTGGGTAAAATTGTAAAACTATGTACAGTAGAACCCCTCTAATCCGTAACCTTCGGGACCGGTGGCATGGTCGGAACGCAAAAAAGGTCGGATTATCCGAGGGAAGTCAATATTTATTAATTTACATTCAGAATAATACAAAAGATCACGTTTTAATATTGAAATAAAGGAACCTTAACTACCTATACAATCCTTTTACAATAAAGAAACAAACTACTTAGAAAAAAAGTCAGTTATTGATTTTTGTTTAGCAGATGAAATTCTAGACTTAGCTGCAGTGTCCCTCCATTTTTTTATCCATAAGACGTCCATCGGAGTTGAGCTTGGGTTCTGCTCGATGTATTGCAGAGCTATGTCAAAAGCGTTCTTGGCATCGGTGTGTGAAATCCGGGTAGGGGGTTCGTCTTCTTCACAATCACAGTCATCATTCACATGTTCCTCACCGTCGTGTTCCAAAACAGTGGATGGGAGTGAGTCATCGACAAGTTGTAACAGGCTCGCGGCCGGCTCGACGATGGTCGGATTAACCGTAGTGACGGACCAGCCGAGGGCGGATTAGAGGGGTTCTACTGTACCTAACGGGGCGTTTTGATTGGTTATTCCATGAATTACTATGTTTTCAACCCCCAATACCTCCGATTCGGCCGAAAAATTGTTTCTGGACGTTTCTAGTTATTCCTCGGACCAGGAACATAGAGACTCATTTCTTCAACATGGGGAAAAGGGAAACAGTGGGTGTGGCGGGTCCGGGACCCATTCCAATCTATTCAGGGTCCAAAATTTACTGGGAAATGATACCCCACACCCCTAGGTACGAAAATCTCAAGAAATCATATTTAAAATGGGTAGATAGGTACCCATTTTGACCCATAACCTCTTCCAGTGGGTGCCAATCGAGCAGCGTCCAGAACATAGTGGAAAATGATACTCCACACACCTAGATTGCAAAAAATATCAAAAATCAGTTTTTCAAAATACCAATTTTGACCTCTATCCCGCCCAAATTTGGTCCGATCGGGCTGAAAAGTTTTGAAGACCGAGTAGAGCCATGAACGGACCCCTGACCGAATTTTTAGAAAATTTTCTACCACTTAAGTCGGCGTGGATTGCATATGGCTTACGGCGATTATTCAAGGAATAAATAAACCAAAAGTCAAATGTCCGTCCACCGAACGCCAACTTTGGTAGTAGGAAATTTCCTAAAAATCCAAAATTTGGTTCAGGGGTCCGTTCCCCGCTCTAGTTGGTCCTCGAAACCCTGGTCCCCGGTCCCCGGTCCCTGGGTTGGTCCCCGCTCTAGTTTCAGCCTTTTGGACCAAATTTGGGCATTGTGACAGTTCATGTAGGAAAAGGGTTTATTCAATTTACTCAGCCCTCCAGAGGTTTAGACTACAGACAAAACAGAAGTTCCAAGATGGAACTAGGAATACTGGGTCTTCAGCCACTAAATTTTGGACGCTGAATCGATTGGAATGGGTCCGATACCCGCCACACCCACTGTTTGATGAAATGAGTCTCCATGCGCCAAGTCCAAGGATTTTGGGACACCACCATGTAATTTTACTTATCAATTACCAAGTTTTTTACTAAAATTTAAGGGATTTGATGCTATACAAAATAATAGTTTTTGGAGCAATTAGATAGCTGTGCTGTTACTAGGCAACATGAGGGGGTAGGTGGTGGCATAGAATAGAGGATTTGCCCTCTATTTCTAGTCAGTAATGCATCAGGTCCTTTGCTTGGAGGTCTTTGGAAATAAAAATGTTATTATAATAGGTATTGTGCTTAAAAAACAAAATTATTTAGGGCCTTTGGATTGATAAGATGAATGAAAGATAAATAAAAAGTTGCACACAAAAATTCTGCAAAGAGAAGTTTTTTTTTTTTTTTTTTTTTTTTTTTTAAGCGACTTAGCATTGAATAGTATTTATCAGATTTTAAATTCTTGAATTATGAATATTGGGTTTGCTTGCTTCACTTCACTGGTCATCCACTACACTACTACCCAGTATTAACTCCATGACAGGTGTTCAGCTGACAGGCCGCCATTAGCCGCCCAGGATTTGTTCAAGCTATTGCAGGGACGCCATTATCGAGAAGTCTTCCTACTGAAGAGGATATCACCCGATACGACCCTATAGAGGAGGCGCATGGTACACACCGGGAAATTTGGACAGACCTACGAGCTCCCACCACAAAAACCCAAGGTACCGACATTTTAATACGGCGCCGTGGGCGTCTAGCGCACGCTTTACAATTACGAGAATTATAACCTCACGTTGTAGTGCCTAGTTTACGGAGCGGAGATGTTCAAGCTTTGAGTTGTGATAAGTAGTTCCTTGCTCGAGAAATTTTTGAATCAAGCGGGGTTGCCATGTTAGGAGTTGAAATATTCATCCTAAAATATTTGCGAGCCGCGTGCAACCAACGATGTACTGAACGCGTCGCCATTACGCGGCCCCCATTGCCAGTGTCGTAGGCTGAAGGAGTGACGTCATCGATCAGCTTGTTGTCATGGCGATAAGCCGAACACGGCCGAGCCACGATTTGGCCCGAGTCCATTTGGCTCCGCGAATCCCCACACACGGACGGTCCAAAGTTTGGCTCGGCTCCGTGGATTTTGGATTGTTCGATAATCCAGCATTTTTTCGCCGAGCCACATCAAGCCACTTTCCTTTCCCATATACGGGCGAGTTTGGCTCGGCGCGGGGCCATTTGGCCCGTTGGCTCCGTCGTGTATGGGGGTCTTTAAAGATGCCCCCTACCTCCTAATTCGATTCAAACTGGAGACTCATACTGACGATGCACTTAGAATTAATGAGCCAAAATAAATCCTGTAATCGTTATTTTGTGTCACTCGTCGAGATAATATCCGGAAAAATGATTCGCCTCATGAAAATTTTTTCGATGACCACGCGCACTACCGCGTTAGTTCGTTTTGGTTGGTTATTCCTTGAATAATCAACCTATGTTTTCATGATAATGGTCAACCTCTCCGATTCGGCTCAAAATTTTTTTCTGGACGTTTCATGATGTCCTGATCAAAAAAGGTCAATGTCCGTCCGCCGTACGCCGTCCTGTTGAACCTACTCTAGACTGTTTCCGAGGCCGTGTGGCCCATGACAGTCTTCCCTGATTTTCAGCATCCGATCATATTGGGGAGCCCTGCTCTAAGGCTCTATGGCTTCCCCCGTACAACAGGCTGCCCCGCCCCCAGCTGAAGGGCGTAGGTGGGCTGTGGAGTTTTTGGGACTTCGTGCTTTTGTGGCGGCACTCACTCGCCTTGCCACTTGGCATCTCTGAATTTACAGGCATTTTATAGAGGTACCAATTCAGGAAGACCCCACCTGTGTCCTCCGCACTGGCATTTTTCTTCACCCACTCATGTGTGTCTCCACAGTCCTGCAAGGGGCTCTATTGCTAGAACGTTTTAGGTAGGGCGAGTACTCAATATTCCTCCCGTACCTGGATTAAAACCTAAAATTTAACCGCACGCCGTCCATCGTCCGTGCCGTTTTTGGTAGTAGAAAATTTCCTAAAAATCTAAAATTTAGGTCAGGGGTCTGTTCCCGGCCGAGACGGGTCCCCGAAACTTTTCAGCCCGATCGGACCAAATTTGAGCGGTAAGTGTCAAAATTTGTTTTTTGAAAATGATTTTGGGCGATCTATGCGAGTGGGGTATCATTTTCCACTAAATTTTGGACGCTGAATTCAATGGTGTGTGTCCCAGAACAATTGGGACCCACTGGAAGAAGTTATGGGTCAAAATGGGTATGTATTACTCATTTTGTATATGTGTTTTCGGGATTTCTGCTACCTAGGCGTGTGGGGTATCATTTCCACTAAATTTTGGACCCTGAATCGATTGGAATGGGTCTGGAACCCGCCACACCCACTGTTTCCCCCATTCGAGGAATAACCAACCCATGTGTAAGAATTTGCAGATTTTTTCTTTTCAATGATGGGTTGTTGAGAGTAAACACCGTTTAACATCCACAGATTCTCCGCTGACGTGTCCTACAGAAGTCCTGACAGTGAAAATCGAAGACCAGAATTCAGTATTGAATCTACCTGAGGTAAAATATTCAATTTTCTCAATATTCCTTGAATAATCAACTGGAGTAATCTCCTCTCGACGCGCCTTCTCCCGATTGGTCCCAAAATTTGACAGTTTGCGTTTCATGGTTTCGACAACAAAAAACGTTACAAATCATTCCACAATTATTGATTCTTGGGGCTAGAGTATGGAGGAAACAGTGAAAGGGGAGTGTACTTTTTGGAAGATAGGCGTGCGGTGGGCATTATGTAGTAAATTTTGGACCCTGATTCCAATGAAATGAGTCCCAGAACGATTGGCACCTGCTGGAAGAAGTTATGGGTCAAATTGGGTATATAATACCCATTTTGAAAATGTGTTTTTGGGATTTTTCCTGATTCTGATCAAAAAAGGTCAATGCCCTGTCCGCCGTCCATCGCCCGCGCCGTTTTTGGTAGTAGAAAATTTTCTAAAGATCTGAAATTTCGGTCAGGGGTCTGTTCCCGGCCGAGACGGGTCCTCGTAACTTTTCAGCCCGATCGGACCAAATTTGGGGTAGTTGGGGGGGGGGGGGGGGGGTCAAAATGTGTTTTTTGAAAAATGGATTTTCGAGATTTTGGGCGATTTAGGCGAGTAGGGTGTCATTTTCCTCTAAATTTTGGGCGCTGAATCCAATGAAACGGGTCCTAGAACGATTGGCACCCACTGGAAGAAGTAATGGGTCAAATTGGGTATATATTACCCATATTGTATATGTGTTTTCGGGATTTCTGGTACCTAGGCGTGTGGGGTATCATTTTCGACTAAATTTTGGACGCTGAATTCAATGATATGTGTCCCAGAACGATTGGCACCCACCGGAAGAAGTTATGGGTCAAAATGGGTATGTATCCACCCATTTTGTATGTGTCAGGATTTATGGTGCCTAGGCGTGTGGGGTATCATTTCCACTATATTTTGGACCCTGAATCGATTGGAATGGGTCTGGGACCCCCCACACGCACTGTTTCCCCCATTCGAGGAATAACCAACCCATGTGTAAGAATTTGCAGCGTTTTTTCTTTTCAATGATGGGTTGTTGAGAGTAAACACCGTTTAACATTCACAGATTCTCCGCAGACGTGTCCTACAGAAGTCCTGACAGTGAAAATCGAAGACCAGAATTCAATATTGAATCTACCTGAGGTAAAATATTCAATTTTCTCAATATTCCTTGCATAATCAACTGGAGTATTCTCCTCTTCACGCGCCTATCTCCCGATTGGTCCCAAAATTTGACAGTTTGCGTTTCATGGTTTTGACAACAAAAAACGTTACAAATCATTCCACAATTATTGATTCTTGGGGCTAGAGTATGGAGAAAACAGTGAAAGGGGAGTGTACTTTATGGAAGATAGGCGTGCGGTGGGCATTATGTAGTAAATTTTGGACCCTGATTCCAATGAAATGAGTCCCAGAACGATTGGCACCTGCTGGGAGAAGTTATGGGTCAAATTAGGTATATAATACCCATTTTGAAAATGTGTTTTTGGGATTTCTCCTGATTCTGATCAAAAAAGGTCAATGCCCGTCCGCCGTCCATCGTCCGCGCCGTTTTTGGTAGTAGAAAATTTTCTAAATATCCGAAATTTCGGTCAGGGGTCTGTTCCCGGCCGAGATGGGTCCTCGAAACTTATCAGCCCAATCGGACCAACTAGAGCCGAGAACGGACCTTGGACCCAACATTTCAGATTTTTAGAACATTTTCCACAACCAAAATTGGCATGGACGGCGGACGAACATTTGCTTATTTTGATCTAGACACTTTGAAACGTCCAGAAAAAAAGTTGGGCCGAATCGGAGAGATTGACTTTTGCATGAAAACATAGGTTGATTATTCAAGGAATAACCAACCAAAACGAAGACGGTTTAACATTTTTGGTCTTTGGAGGAACTAGACAACGGTAGTTTTGGTTGCTTTAAAAAGAAAATATTGAAAAATTTATTAGGCCTACATTTTTAAAAACACGTGGCTTTTGATCCTGCTTCTCTGAGTACGTCACAGAGCAACTTGATGTAGCCGCGAAACGACTTTTATATTACCAAATCGATGATTTTATGCCTTACTCTACTGGAAACGTGGTAAAATCCCTTTCTAATAACGTGTTGTCCAGGCAAACCAGAAATTCAGCGATCCATCTACTTACCTAATTTTTCCGGGAAATTGCCCAGTCCTGAACATTTTCTCTTGTCTTGCCAAATTGTTAAGTGTGCACTCATCTTGAAGAGATTTGGAAGAAATATTGCGCACTTCACTCGCCGCTTTTAAAATTGGACTGATGGCAGTCCTACATTCATTGAACCACGAAAAGATACATCACAACATGATAATATTGGTAACGGTACTGAATCCGAAGTCCGCGTCCAATGGATGTATTCTTGCCGAACATACTCCCTGCATACAGGATCATTTTTTTTTTTTTTACTATTCAAGTATTACTTATTTTGCTCTTGTTGTTTCCAGAGTCGACACCTGTTTAGTGCTGACACGAAAATGTTTCCCTACAGTCAACTGGTTGTTTCAGGTGACGACGCGGGCGTGCTCAAGTAAGTGCTAATTTTATTATTTTATTATTTTTTATTCATCGGTAGAATAATTAGAATGGAAACTTATACCTCATAGGCGATGTTAGTAGGATCCTCTTATTATTATTAGTCCACGGGTCAGACGCATCAGGCTTCAGATCACCCTGGTCGTTCGAACACAGTCCACTTGAGGACATTCTGGGCAATCTTTGCGGTAATGTCTCAGACTTTGAGCGAGTGAGACGGTGAATTATTTTAAAATGGGTATGAAGGAAGGTACACACAAAAATTCATCTCTATTGGCTATGCAATGACTGAATGAACTTCTATGTCCTTTGTGAATCGTTTTTTGTTGTTGGCTTAGGAAAAAAAGTTAATCAGCTCAGTGTGTTTCAACTGATGTTCCTCCTGGAAATTGACATCAATTTTGAACATTGAAAACCATGTTTAGAGCTAAAGCAAAAGTAACGTACAAGACCACCTACAGCAGTTGAAAAAAGATTGCCTATGTTAAGTAGTTATTTTATTACAAACAACTTAATTGAAGGAAGACATGAACAATAGATGACAAATAATTTGTAATAATTTGGACATCTCAGAAAACGGGAAACACTTCCAGAATTGCTTGAGCTCCTCCTTCAGCTCCCTCGTGTCAACCTGTGACTATGATTTTTTGATATATTCGACTTTTCAAGCATGTGACCTGCATCTCCATCACTTTCGGCCTTTTTTCCATGATTATTTTAAATTTTTAGGAAGCTGTTTTTGATTCTTATTCTATTATTCCTCATGTCCTCTACATTTCATAAAAACATTGAGAACAATTGATGTATTTTCCTCATTAGAGAGATCATGAGTAAAATCGTCGAAGTTACTCTTCAGTTATGCCTACGGTTTTCGGTTGCAGGAAGAGCAAACACAGCCAAAAGGACCACAAGAGAGGTGGCTCAAAAAGACATTCCGAACGATCCAATCCGAGAATAAAGGAAGAAGTTGACAAAGGCAAGGTAGGGCGGAGGGTCCCGCATACAACTAATATGAAACCGAGCCCTATTAGATCGCTCTCCAGCGCTGCAGCCACCGATGGAGGGACGATTGCTCCGATCCCCACCACTTCCGGTGACCATGACCGGCTACGTGAAAGTCCGACCCTCGGGACTACCGATTCTAGTCGTGTAGATGTTGCGGCGGAGTCGGATTCCGACATTGAGGACGTGCCGCTTGTCGGAACTAACGTGATATACCCGCGTCATAGAGCAAATGTAAAAAATATGCAGCCAGTGGTTATTTTGGAGAAGATGGCTGCAGAAGAGTTGTTGCGTGCCGCTGAAGGGACTGCCGGTGTAAAACGAACCCGACGTGGTCGGCAGCCAAAAATGCTGCACAATCTCGTTTCGACCCCGGCGGTAAGTAGTGAAACCGCTATCGTCCGTCGGCGGCCTGGCAGAACTAGGAACTCCAGCGTGACTCAGGCTGTGTCCACGAGACCAGCCGCGCACACTCCGTGTAGCGCTTCTCTCGTTCCACCGTCCTCAGTCGTTCCCCAAGGCAACAATGGGGCACTAGCCAACTCCTGCATTGAATGCTGTCGACCATTTGCCGCTGAAATTCGTCGTCAAGAAATTTGGAAAATGCGCATGTTTACAAATTTTCGCAAAGAACTTCTTCGGTCCGAATCAAGAAAGACGGACACCCTTGAAAGAATCTTCAATGTTCTCAGCACTCGTTATGAGAGAGTCTAGGGCTCGGATGACCTCTAGACTGGACATTTCCCGGATATTACACAATCTTCACGGCTCATATTTGATGAGGTAAGTCCAAATGACGAAAACGTCCATCCTCATTGTAATAATATTATACCTTCGTAGGTTCTTTGCCTTGACACGTCAACGTTCTCTCCATCTTCTCTGAAGGGGGCGACTTCTAAGAGAAACATGGTGTATAGGGCAACCAGTCAGTTTTGGTAGGAGAAAAATTTCTAAAAATCTGAAAATTGGGTCAGTGGTCTGTTACCGGCCTAGGACGGTCCTCGAAACTTTTCAGCCCGATCGGACCAAATTTGGGCGGGGTAGGGGTCAAAATGTGTTTTTTGAAAAATGGATTTTTGAGATTTTGGGCGATCTAGGCGTGTGGGGTATCATTTTTCACTATATCTTGGACGCTGATTCAAATGAAGTGGGTCCCAGAACGACTGGCACCCAGTGGAAGAAGTTATGGGTCAAATTGGGTATATATTACCCATTTTGTATATGTGTTTTCGAGATTAGCAGTACCTGGGCGCGTTTCCACTAAATTTTGGATTCTGAATCGATTAGAATGGGTCTGGGACCCGCCGCACCCACTGTTTCCCCATTTCCCCCATGTTGAAGAAATGAGTCTATGCGCCTGGTCCGAGGAATAACCAACCCCTGGGTAAGAATTTGCATCGTTTTTGATCTAGACACCATGAAACGTCCAGAAAAAAATTATGAGCCGAATCGGAGAGGTTGACCTTTTGCATGAAAACATAGGTTGATTATTCAAGGAATAACCAACCAAAACGAGAGTTCAAAATTATGTGATAGTCAATTAGTAAAGTGATGAAATAGAAATGGGTTTTGATGGCGTTCTCAACTATTGTAATAGCTCTATTCAGCTGAAGGCTGTACAGCTTGGGTTCAGAGTTGTTCTGGGTAACTTGTTTGTAGGTTACTGGAGGTTGGTGTGTTGCTTCTCTTTGGGTCTGGTACAACGGATAGGCGCATCAAGTTGTTCTCAGCAAGTTCCTGCCGCGTTCTTAAGGGGAGTGCGAGGATTTTATTATGAAGAAGTGTGGGTGTCACGATTGCGTTCACTCGCGGTTTGTAAGCGAGTTTTTTGGAGCATATGCAAAAGTTTTCGCGCTGTGTTCTTGTGTTTTGTGAATGACAGTTCTCGAGTTTGCAAATGAGAGTTCTTGGAAGGCGTTCTTGTAGAAATCTCGGGAAGGCAAACTGCAGTCACATTCACTCGCGGAAAAAAAACTGGCCCCTTTTCGTGGCACAAATACAACAGTTCGAGTAGGTCAGCACCGCCTTATGCTTGCGCCCCTCTATGTCCGTTCTCCTCTGGAGTTCTCGGGTTCCCCAATGAGAGTTCTTGTTCTAGAGTTGCTGAATGAGTTCTCAATGCGTCCTCCCTGAGTTCTGACTAGTTGTTACGCATTCTTGGGGAGTCCTTGGTTGTCTAGATCTCCCACTGCATTCTCAAGTTTGTAAATGACGGTTCTTGAGTTTGCAAACGTGAGTACATGATTGGAATTCTCAAAGCTTTCTTGGTAACGCAAAAATGCAGTTCACGAAGAAATCTCAAGTTCTTGGGCGGTGTTCTCAGAGAGTTCTCGGGAACGCAAATGGTAGTTCTTGAAGAGTTCTCAGGAACGCAAAATACAGTCATTCACTTCACAGGGTTCATACTGTTACTCGTGGTGAAGAAACATCTGCCTCCTCTTCTCATGGCACAAATACAACAGCCCTGAGCGTGCAATGGGCACCGCCATAATGTAGGGTCGCCTTCTGCCACCTCGGGTCTCTCAGCTGAGGCAAGGTCTCCTGCTTGGGCTTAAACACCAGCTCAGACGGGGGTGGCAACTTACAATATATTCTAATATTTTCATGAACAAAAACTTTGTGCGTTTTAACATGAGAATCCCTCTTTCAGGTGACTTTGGGATGTTACTGATTGATACAATGAAGCACTGTTCAAAAATTAGATGGTAGTTCAAGGGCCGTTCCAGAGTTGTTCCAGAGTTTGAATTGTCCCTTCCGGAATATTCGCGCGTTGAAGTAGAAAACTTTTATTACATTCTTTATATTTTCGGTAATGTGTAAGGTTCTGCCCTAAGAAACCTGCTAGATTTCAAGCAACCTTTGTTTAAATACATACATAAACTTCAATAATGTTGATTTTTTTACCTGAAACATTTTCTGTGCAATTGACTTCTAAGTCCGTGCTGAAAGCGGGGCAACAAGGTTATTTGAGCCTAGTTTATTTTTTTCTTGTTAATTAATTTTTTTCTTGTTAATGTAGTATAATGAAATAAGTCTCCTCCAAGGGATTATTTCTCTTGTATAAGTGAGCCTGAGATACGTTGTAAATTGTGTTACGTACGACAAGACAAGATCTGTAGATGAATTTCTAACATTTCTTTCGTCAATTTCTCGTAGTAGATGCGTTAGTTGCTGGTACTAATCAATGTGCAACCATAAGTGTAGGTATCCTGTGAAATTTTTAAAATTGTAAATATAGTTTAACTAATGATGTTGGTTGTATTGTATTGTTGGGATCGTTTTGCTAGCTGTATGTAGCAGGGCGATTGTTAAGTGAATATTATACTGAAACGTATACTTAAGATTATACACATAATTATATACCTCTCTCTAATATCTTATCGGTTTGAATTTTCTCATTTTGACTGATATCTTTCGAGGGTGGCTATTTAATCATTTACCACTTACCACTCGTATGTGCACGCTTGTTGCACATCTGTTACAAAATTGTTTGAACTTATAAAGTACCTAGTTGATGACACGAACTGTGTAAACCGATGTAAGATGACTTCGATTGAGCTCGGGCATTTTCGAATTCTCTCGGAGGTGTTTTTTTCCCACCTTCTACTCAAATTGTGCGTGTATGTATCTTATTTATCTTGGTGAACAAGACTAACCTGGCCTTGTGACTTTTGACCCAATTTTATACCTGATGTTGACGTTTCAATTAAATAACCAGTTGACTAATGAAGAAGTAGACGGCTTTGAGAAATATTGTTGAACGCTAGTGACACTTATTTATATCCAACGGAATTATGTTGTTCTCAGCCTGGTAAGCCGTGTCATTTTTAGACTGTAAATAAAGTTATTAAAAACCCGTTGTGTTATTTATAGTTGAAGCTACTACTTCTTGATGGTGTGAAGGAAATCGACATCTGCTTTAATCGGTTGGGGACCCACCATGATTTTGAACAGTTGGTAATAGTATTTTTTGATGTTCTAGGAAATTGAAAAATCGCAAAGCGCGCTATTAACGCAAACTTCATTTTAAATAGGAATTCTACATAATTCTTTAGATTTGGATTCTACGCAAGGTTTCTCAATACGCCCTTTTCCTAGTAACCCGTACAGCAAGCCTAGGAGGTACATTTTTGGCAGAGAAATTAATTAAAAATTGTTAGTGGGAGATGATGGAAGACTCCTCAATAATGCTTCAAGCAACTGCACAGCTTCTTCGTTGATATGACCTTTTAGCTCATGGCCTGCTGGTTGACTTGGTAGATGGTGAATTCTGTTATGTGGATGGACATTTCTTGAGTACCGATATGCATACTAGCTGCACCACTGCATATTATGAAACTCTGAATGATGTCCTGTTGTTCTGAGCGGTGCAGCCTTACGACATCGCTCCGCTCAAGTCCAAAGGGGGTATTATGGGGTTAATTTTTCCTGCACCGAAATGTTTTATTGCCGACCAAGTAGCCTACATTTTTCTAAACTTGAGCACCAATTCTGGTCTCATTGTTTTGACGTACTTGATTCAAGTTTAGTATGATTTTGCCATTGAGATGGACTGGGAGATCGTCCAGCTTATGGTCGGTGAAATTGATATGAACTAAAATTTCAACTCGTTCATCTTGATCCCATTTCTTTTTTGACCCTCCATTTCATTGTCTATTCTTGAAGACGTGTAATAAATCTCTTGAGTTTTGCTATCTCTCGTGGGTCAAATTACCAACACTATGTACCATCTGCGAACGTTATCTGTGCGTTCCCCTCTCTGGCACATCACTGGTGAAGTGGTGCACAGGACGTATCAAAGTGGGCCGAGTACGCTCTTTTGGTTGGTTATTCCTTGAATAATCAACCTATGTTTTCATGCAAAAGGTCAACCTCTCCGATTCGGCTCAAAATTTATTTCTGGACGTTTCATGGTGTCTAGATCAAAAAAGGTCAATGTCCGTCCGCCGTCCATTGTCCGCGCCGTTTTTGGTAGGAGAAAATTTTCTAAAACTGAAATTTGGGTCAGGGGTCGGTTCCCGGCCCAGAATGGTCCTCGAAACTTTTCAGCCCGATCAGACCTAATTTGGGCGGGGTAGGGGTCAAAATGTGTTTTTCGAAAAATGGATTATTCGAAATTTTGGGCGATCTAGGCGAGTAGGGTATCATTTTCCACTAACTTTTGGACGCTGAATCCAATGAAATTGGTCCCAGAACGATTGGCACCCACTAAAAGAAGTTATTGGTCAATTTATCGTTCAATTTATGGGTAAAAAAAAAACTAAATCAGAAGACAAAAAAATTCGCTCCCGGGGCGGGGCTCGGACCAACAACCATTAGATTACTGCCGAACGCGCTAGCCATTTGCGCCACTGTTTGATCTAGGCTAGAACGAATGGCGTGTGGGATATCATTTTCCACTAAATTTTGGACCCTGAATCGATTGGAATGGGTCCGGGACCCGCCACATTCACTGTTTCCCCCATTCGAGGAATAACCAACCCGTGTGTAATAATTTGCAGGGTTTTTTTTTTCTGGCAAAACATCGATAAATGATGTCACAGCAAATGGATCAAAAATAAATTAGTTCCGAGTGGGTTGATGCCAACCAAACTCGTTTCCTTCTTCCCGTCGTTCGCATATTTGCTGATCACTGGATGTGTTGGGTAAAATTGTAAAACTATGTACAGTAGAACCCCTCTAATCCGTAACCTTCGGGACCGGTGGCATGGTCGGAACGCAAAAAAGGTCGGATTATCCGAGGGAAGTCAATATTTATTAATTTACATTCAGAATAATACAAAAGATCACGTTTTAATATTGAAATAAAGGAACCTTAACTACCTATACAATCCTTTTACAATAAAGAAACAAACTACTTAGAAAAAAAGTCAGTTATTGATTTTTGTTTAGCAGATGAAATTCTAGACTTAGCTGCAGTGTCCCTCCATTTTTTTATCCATAAGACGTCCATCGGAGTTGAGCTTGGGTTCTGCTCGATGTATTGCAGAGCTATGTCAAAAGCGTTCTTGGCATCGGTGTGTGAAATCCGGGTAGGGGGTTCGTCTTCTTCACAATCACAGTCATCATTCACATGTTCCTCACCGTCGTGTTCCAAAACAGTGGATGGGAGTGAGTCATCGACAAGTTGTAACAGGCTCGCGGCCGGCTCGACGATGGTCGGATTAACCGTAGTGACGGACCAGCCGAGGGCGGATTAGAGGGGTTCTACTGTACCTAACGGGGCGTTTTGATTGGTTATTCCATGAATTACTATGTTTTCAACCCCCAATACCTCCGATTCGGCCGAAAAATTGTTTCTGGACGTTTCTAGTTATTCCTCGGACCAGGAACATAGAGACTCATTTCTTCAACATGGGGAAAAGGGAAACAGTGGGTGTGGCGGGTCCGGGACCCATTCCAATCTATTCAGGGTCCAAAATTTACTGGGAAATGATACCCCACACCCCTAGGTACGAAAATCTCAAGAAATCATATTTAAAATGGGTAGATAGGTACCCATTTTGACCCATAACCTCTTCCAGTGGGTGCCAATCGAGCAGCGTCCAGAACATAGTGGAAAATGATACTCCACACACCTAGATTGCAAAAAATATCAAAAATCAGTTTTTCAAAATACCAATTTTGACCTCTATCCCGCCCAAATTTGGTCCGATCGGGCTGAAAAGTTTTGAAGACCGAGTAGAGCCATGAACGGACCCCTGACCGAATTTTTAGAAAATTTTCTACCACTTAAGTCGGCGTGGATTGCATATGGCTTACGGCGATTATTCAAGGAATAAATAAACCAAAAGTCAAATGTCCGTCCACCGAACGCCAACTTTGGTAGTAGGAAATTTCCTAAAAATCCAAAATTTGGTTCAGGGGTCCGTTCCCCGCTCTAGTTGGTCCTCGAAACCCTGGTCCCCGGTCCCCGATCCCTGGGTTGGTCCCCGCTCTAGTTTCAGCCTTTTGGACCAAATTTGGGCATTGTGACAGTTCATGTAGGAAAAGGGTTTATTCAATTTACTCAGCCCTCCAGAGGTTTAGACTACAGACAAAACAGAAGTTCCAAGATGGAACTAGGAATACTGGGTCTTCAGCCACTAAATTTTGGACGCTGAATCGATTGGAATGGGTCCGATACCCGCCACACCCGCTGTTTGATGAAATGAGTCTCCATGCGCCAAGTCCAAGGATTTTGGGACACCACCATGTAATTTTACTTATCAATTACCAAGTTTTTTACTAAAATTTAAGGGATTTGATGCTATACAAAATAATAGTTTTTGGAGCAATTAGATAGCTGTGCTGTTACTAGGCAACATGAGGGGGTAGGTGGTGGCATAGAATAGAGGATTTGCCCTCTATTTCTAGTCAGTAATGCATCAGGTCCTTTGCTTGGAGGTCTTTGGAAATAAAAATGTTATTATAATAGGTATTGTGCTTAAAAAACAAAATTATTTAGGGCCTTTGGATTGATAAGATGAATGAAAGATAAATAAAAAGTTGCACACAAAAATTCTGCAAAAGAGAAGTTTTTTTTTTTTTTTTTTTTTTTTTTTTTTTAAGCGACTTAGCATTGAATAGTATTTATCAGATTTTAAATTCTTGAATTATGAATATTGGGTTTGCTTGCTTCACTTCACTGGTCATCCACTACACTACTACCCAGTATTAACTCCATGACAGGTGTTCAGCTGACAGGCCGCCATTAGCCGCCCAGGATTTGTTCAAGCTATTGCAGGGACGCCATATCGAGAAGTCTTCCTACTGAAGAGGATATCACCCGATACGACCCTATAGAGGAGGCGCACGGTACACACCGGGAAATTTGGACAGACCTACGAGCTCCCACCACAAAAACCCAAGGTACCGACATTTTAATACGGCGCCGTGGGCGTCTAGCGCACGCTTTACATTACGAGAATTATAACCTCACGTTGTAGTGCCTAGTTTACGGAGCGGAGATGTTCAAGCTTTGAGTTGTGATAAGTAGTTCCTTGCTCGAGAAATTTTTGAATCAAGCGGGGTTGCCATGTTAGGAGTTGAAATATTCATCCTAAAATATTTGCGAGCCGCGTGCAACCAACGATGTACTGAACGCGTCGCCATTACGCGGCCCCCATTGCCAGTGTCGTAGGCTGAAGGAGTGACGTCATCGATCAGCTTGTTGTCATGGCGATAAGCCGAACACGGCCGAGCCACGATTTGGCCCGAGTCCATTTGGCTCCGCGAATCCCCACACACGGACGGTCCAAAGTTTGGCTCGGCTCCGTGGATTTTGGATTGTTCGATAATCCAGCATTTTTTCGCCGAGCCACATCAAGCCACTTTCCTTTCCCATATACGGGCGAGTTTGGCTCGGCGCGGGGCCATTTGGCCCGTTGGCTCCGTCGTGTATGGGGGTCTTTAAAGATGCCCCCTACCTCCTAATTCGATTCAAACTGGAGACTCATACTGACGATGCACTTAGAATTAATGAGCCAAAATAAATCCTGTAATCGTTATTTTGTGTCACTCGTCGAGATAATATCCGGAAAAATGATTCGCCTCATGAAAATTTTTTCGATGACCACGCGCACTACCGCGTTAGTTCGTTTTGGTTGGTTATTCCTTGAATAATCAACCTATGTTTTCATGATAATGGTCAACCTCTCCGATTCGGCTCAAAATTTTTTTCTGGACGTTTCATGATGTCCTGATCAAAAAGGTCAATGTCCGTCCGCCGTACGCCGTCCTGTTGAACCTACTCTAGACTGTTTCCGAGGCCGTGTGGCCCATGACAGTCTTCCCTGATTTTCAGCATCCGATCATATTGGGGAGCCCTGCTCTAAGGCTCTATGGCTTCCCCCGTACAACAGGCTGCCCCGCCCCCAGCTGAAGGGCGTAGGTGGGCTGTGGAGTTTTTGGGACTTCGTGCTTTTGTGGCGGCACTCACTCGCCTTGCCACTTGGCATCTCTGAATTTACAGGCATTTTATAGAGGTACCAATTCAGGAAGACCCCACCTGTGTCCTCCGCACTGGCATTTTTCTTCACCCACTCATGTGTGTCTCCACAGTCCTGCAAGGGGCTCTATTGCTAGAACGTTTTAGGTAGGGCGAGTACTCAATATTCCTCCCGTACCTGGATTAAAACCTAAAATTTAACCGCACGCCGTCCATCGTCCGTGCCGTTTTTGGTAGTAGAAAATTTCCTAAAAATCTAAAATTTAGGTCAGGGGTCTGTTCCCGGCCGAGACGGGTCCCCGAAACTTTTCAGCCCGATCGGACCAAATTTGAGCGGTAAGTGTCAAAATTTGTTTTTTGAAAATGATTTTGGGCGATCTATGCGAGTGGGGTATCATTTTCCACTAAATTTTGGACGCTGAATTCAATGGTGTGTGTCCCAGAACAATTGGGACCCACTGGAAGAAGTTATGGGTCAAAATGGGTATGTATTACTTATTTTGTATATGTGTTTTCGGGATTTCTGCTACCTAGGCGTGTGGGGTATCATTTCCACTAAATTTTGGACCCTGAATCGATTGGAATGGGTCTGGAACCCGCCACACCCACTGTTTCCCCCATTCGAGGAATAACCAACCCATGTGTAAGAATTTGCAGATTTTTTCTTTTCAATGATGGGTTGTTGAGAGTAAACACCGTTTAACATCCACAGATTCTCCGCTGACGTGTCCTACAGAAGTCCTGAAAGTGAAAATCGAAGACCAGAATTCAGTATTGAATCTACCTGAGGTAAAATATTCAATTTTCTCAATATTCCTTGAATAATCAACTGGAGTAATCTCCTCTCGACGCGCCTTCTCCCGATTGGTCCCAAAATTTGACAGTTTGCGTTTCATGGTTTCGACAACAAAAAACGTTACAAATCATTCCACAATTATTGATTCTTGGGGCTAGAGTATGGAGGAAACAGTGAAAGGGGAGTGTACTTTTTGGAAGATAGGCGTGCGGTGGGCATTATGTAGTAAATTTTGGACCCTGATTCCAATGAAATGAGTCCCAGAACGATTGGCACCTGCTGGAAGAAGTTATGGGTCAAATTGGGTATATAATACCCATTTTGAAAATGTGTTTTTGGGATTTTTCCTGATTCTGATCAAAAAAGGTCAATGCCTGTCCGCCGTCCATCGCCCGCGCCGTTTTTGGTAGTAGAAAATTTTCTAAAGATCTGAAATTTCGGTCAGGGGTCTGTTCCCGGCCGAGACGGGTCCTCGTAACTTTTCAGCCCGATCGGACCAAATTTGGGGTAGTTGGGGGGGGGGGGGGGGGGGGTCAAATGTGTTTTTTGAAAAATGGATTTTCGAGATTTTGGGCGATTTAGGCGAGTAGGGTGTCATTTTCCTCTAAATTTTGGGCGCTGAATCCAATGAAACGGGTCCTAGAACGATTGGCACCCACTGGAAGAAGTAATGGGTCAAATTGGGTATATATTACCCATATTGTATATGTGTTTTCGGGATTTCTGGTACCTAGGCGTGTGGGGTATCATTTTCGACTAAATTTTGGACGCTGAATTCAATGATATGTGTCCCAGAACGATTGGGACCCACTGGAAAAAGTTATGGGTCAAAATGGGTATGTATCCACCCATTTTGTATGTGTCAGGATTTATGGTGCCTAGGCGTGTGGGGTATCATATTCCACTATATTTTGGACCCTGAATCGATTGGAATGGGTCTGGGACCCGCCACACCCACTGTTTCCCCCATTCGAGGAATAACCAACCCATGTGTAAGAATTTGCAGCGTTTTTTTCTTTTCAATGATGGGTTGTTGAGAGTAAACACCATTTAACATCCACAGATTCTCCGCTGACGTGTCCTACAGAAGTCCTGACAGTGAAAATCGAAGACCCGAATTCAGTATTGAATCTACCTGAGGTAAAATATTCAATTTTCTCAATATTCCTTGGATAATCAACTGGAGTATTCTCCTCTTCACGCGCCTATCTCCCGATTGGTCCCAAAATTTGACAGTTTGCGTTTCATGGTTTCGACAACAAAAAACGTTACAAATCATTCTGCCAATTATTGATTCTTGGGGCTAGAGTATGGAGGAAACAGTGAAAGGGGAGTGTACTTTTTGGAAGATAGGCGTGCGGTGGGCATTATGTAGTAAATTTTGGACCCTGATTCCAATGAAATGAGTCCCAGAACGATTGGCACCTGCTGGGAGAAGTTATGGGTCAAATTAGGTATATAATACCCATTTTGAAAATGTGTTTTTGGGATTTCTCCTGATTCTGATCAAAAAAGGTCAATGCCCGTCCGCCGTCCATCGTCCGCGCCGTTTTTGGTAGTAGAAAATTTTCTAAATATCCGAAATTTCGGTCAGGGGTCTGTTCCCGGCCGAGATGGGTCCTCGAAACTTATCAGCCCAATCGGACCAACTAGAGCCGAGAACGGACCTTGGACCCAACATTTCAGATTTTTAGAACATTTTCCACAACCAAAATTGGCATGGACGGCGGACGAACATTTGCTTATTTTGATCTAGACACTTTGAAACGTCCAGAAAAAAAGTTGGGCCGAATCGGAGAGATTGACTTTTGCATGAAAACATAGGTTTATTATTCAAGGAATAACCAACCAAAACGAAGACGGTTTAACATTTTTGGTCTTTGGAGGAACTAGACAACGGTAGTTTTGGTTGCTTTAAATAAGAAATATTGAAAAATTTATTAGGCCTACATTTTTAAAAACACGTGGCTTTTGATCCTGCTTCTCTGAGTACGTCACAGAGCAACTTGATGTAGCCGCGAAACGACTTTTATATTACCAAATCGATGATTTTATGCCTTACTCTACTGGAAACGTGGTAAAATCCCTTTCTAATAACGTGTTGTCCAGGCAAACCAGAAATTCAGCGATCCATCTACTTACCTAATTTTTCCGGGAAATTGCCCAGTCCTGAACATTTTCTCTTGTCTTGCCAAATTGTTAAGTGTGCACTCATCTTGAAGAGATTTGGAAGAAATATTGCGCACTTCACTCGCCGCTTTTAAAATTGGACTGATGGCAGTCCTACATTCATTGAACCACGAAAAGATACATCACAACATGATAATATTGGTAACGGTACTGAATCCGAAGTCCGCGTCCAATGGATGTATTCTTGCCGAACATACTCCCTGCATACAGGATCATTTTTTTTTTTTTTACTATTCAAGTATTACTTATTTTGCTCTTGTTGTTTCCAGAGTCGACACCTGTTTAGTGCTGACACGAAAATGTTTCCCTACAGTCAACTGGTTGTTTCAGGTGACGACGCGGGCGTGCTCAAGTAAGTGCTAATTTTATTATTTTTTATTCATCGGTAGAATAATTAGAATGGAAACTTATACCTCATAGGCGATGTTAGTAGGATCCTCTTATTATTATTAGTCCACGGGTCAGACGCATCAGGCTTCAGATCACCCTGGTCGTTCGAACACAGTCCACTTGAGGACATTCTGGGCAATCTTTGCGGTAATGTCTCAGACTTTGAGCGAGTGAGACGGTGAATTATTTTAAAATGGGTATGAAGGAAGGTACACACAAAAATTCATCTCTATTGGCTATGCAATGACTGAATGAACTTCTATGTCCTTTGTGAATCGTTTTTTGTTGTTGGCTTAGGAAAAAAAGTTAATCAGCTCAATGTGTTTCAACTGATGTTCCTCCTGGAAATTGACATCAATTTTGAACATTGAAAACCATGTTTAGAGCTAAAGCAAAAGTAACGTACAAGACCACCTACAGCAGTTGAAAAAAGATTGCCTATGTTAAGTAGTTATTTTATTACAAACAACTTAATTGAAGGAAGACATAAACAATAGATGACAAATAATTTGTAATAATTTGGACATCTCAGAAAACGGGAAACACTTCCAGAATTGCTTGAGCTCCTCCTTCAGCTCCCTCGTGTCAACCTGTGACTATGATTTTTTGATATATTCGACTTTTCAAGCATGTGACCTGCATCTCCATCACTTTCGGCCTTTTTTCCTTGATTATTTTAAATTTTTAGGAAGCTGTTTTTGATTCTTATTCTATTATTCCTCATGTCCTGTACATTTCATAAAAACATTGAGAACAATTGATGTAATTTCCTCATTAGAGAGATCATGAGTAAAATCGTCGAAGTTACTCTTCAGTTATGCCTACGGTTTTCGGTTGCAGGAAGAGCAAACACAGCCAAAAGGACCACAAGAGAGGTGGCTCAAAAAGACATTCCGAACGATCCAATCCGAGAATAAAGGAAGAAGTTGACAAAGGCAAGGTAGGGCGGAGGGTCCCGCATACAACTAATATGAAACCGAGCCCTATTAGATCGCTCTCCAGCGCTGCAGCCACCGATGGAGGGACGATTGCTCCGATCCCCACCACTTCCGGTGACCATGACCGGCTACGTGAAAGTCCGACCCTCGGGACTACCGATTCTAGTCGTGTAGATGTTGCGGCGGAGTCGGATTCCGACATTGAGGACGTGCCGCTTGTCGGAACTAACGTGATATACCCGCGTCATAGAGCAAATGTAAAAAAATATGCAGCCAGTCGTTATTTTGGAGAAGATGGCTGCAGAAGAGTTGTTGCGTGCCGCTGAAGGGACTGCCGGTGTAAAACGAACCCGACGTGGTCGGCAGCCAAAAATGCTGCACAATCTCGTTTCGACCCCGGCGGTAAGTAGTGAAACCGCTATCGTCCGTCGGCGGCCTGGCAGAACTAGGAACTCCAGCGTGACTCAGGCTGTGTCCACGAGACCAGCCGCGCACACTCCGTGTAGCGCTTCTCTCGTTCCACCGTCCTCAGTCGTTCCCCAAGGCAACAATGGGGCACTAGCCAACTCCTGCATTGAATGCTGTCGACCATTTGCCGCTGAAATTCGTCGTCAAGAAATTTGGAAAATGCGCATGTTTACAAATTTTCGCAAAGAACTTCTTCGGTCCGAATCAAGAAAGACGGACACCCTTGAAAGAATCTTCAATGTTCTCAGCACTCGTTATGAGAGAGTCTAGGGCTCGGATGACCTCTAGACTGGACATTTCCCGGATATTACACAATCTTCACGGCTCATATTTTATGAGGTAAGTCCAAATGACGAAAACGTCCATCCTCATTGTAATAATATTATACCTTCGTAGGTTCTTTGCCTTGACACGTCAACGTTCTCTCCCTCTTCTCTGAAGGGGGCGACTTCTAAGAGAAACATGGTGTATAGGGCAACCAGTCAGTTTTGGTAGTAGAAAAATTTCTAAAAATCTGAAAATTGGGTCAGTGGTCTGTTACCGGCCTAGGACGGTCCTCGAAACTTTTCAGCCCGATCGGACCAAATTTGGGCGGGGTAGGGGTCAAAATGTGTTTTTTGAAAAATGGATTTTTGAGATTTTGGGCGATCTAGGCGTGTGGGGTATCATTTTTCACTATATCTTGGACGCTGATTTAAATGAAGTGGGTCCCAGAACGACTGGCACCCAGTGGAAGAAGTTATGGGTCAAATTGGGTATATATTACCCATTTTGTATATGTGTTTTCGAGATTAGCAGTACCTGGGCGCGTTTCCACTAAATTTTGGATTCTGAATCGATTAGAATGGGTCTGGGACCCGCCGCACCCACTGTTTCCCCATTTCCCCCATGTTGAAGAAATGAGTCTATGCGCCTGGTCCGAGGAATAACCAACCCCTGGGTAAGAATTTGCAACGTTTTTGATCTAGACACCATGAAACGTCCAGAAAAAAATTATGAGCCGAATCGGAGAGGTTGACCTTTTGCATGAAAACATAGGTTGATTATTCAAGGAATAACCAACCAAAACGAGAGTTCAAAATTATGTGATAGTCAATTAGTAAAGTGATGAAATAGAAATGGGTTTTGATGGCGTTCTCAACTATTGTAATAGCTCTATTCAGCTGAAGGCTGTACAGCTTGGGTTCAGAGTTGTTCTGGGTAACTTGTTTGTAGGTTACTGGAGGTTGGTGTGTTGCTTCTCTTTGGGTCTGGTACAACGGATAGGTGCATCAAGTTGTTCTCAGCAAGTTCCTGCCGCGTTCTTAAGGGGAGTGCGAGGATTTTACTATGAAGAAGTGTGGGTGTCACGATTGCGTTCACTCGCGGTTTGTAAGCGAGTTTTTGGAGCATATGCAAACGTTTTCGCGCTGTGTTCTTGTGTTTTGTGAATGACAGTTCTCGAGTTTGCAAATGAGAGTTCTTGGAAGGCGTTCTTGTAGAAATCTCGGGAAGGCAAACTGCAGTCACATTCACTCGCGGAAAAAAAACTGGCCCCTTTTCGTGGCACAAATACAACAGTTCGAGTAGGTCAGCACCGCCTTATGCTTGCGCCCCTCTATGTCCGTTCTCCTCTGGAGTTCTCGGGTTCCCCATTGAGAGTTCTTGTTCTAGAGTTGCTGAATGAGTTCTCAATGCGTCCTCCCTGAGTTCTGACTAGTTGTTACGCATTCTCCACTGCATTTTCAAGTTTGTAAATGACGGTTCTTGAGTTTGCAAACGTGAGTACATGATTGGAATTCTCAAAGCTTTCTTGGTAACGCAAAAATGCAGTTCACGAAGAAATCTCAAGTTCTTGGGCGGTGTTCTCAGAGAGTTCTCGGGAACGCAAATGGTAGTTCTTGAAGAGTTCTCGGGAACGCAAAATACAGTCATTCACTTTACAGGGTTCATACTGTTACTCGTGGTGAAGAAACATCTGCCTCCTCTTCTCATGGCACAAATACAACAGCCCTGAGCGTGCAATGGGCACTGCCATAATGTAGGGTCGCCTTCTGCCACCTCGGGTCTCCCAGCTGAGGCAAGGTCTCCTGCTTGGGCTAAAGCACCAGCTCAGACGGGGGTGGCAACTTACAATATATTCTAATATTTTCATGAACAAAAACTTTGTGCGTTTTAACATGAGAATCCCTCTTTCAGGTGACTTTGGGATGTTACTGATTGATACAAAGAAGCACTGTTCAAAAATTAGATGGTAGTTCAAGGGCCGTTCCAGAGTTGTTCCAGAGTTTGAATTGTCCCTTCCGGAATATTCGCGCGTTGAAGTAGAAAACTTTTATTACATTCTTTATATTTTCGGTAATGTGTAAGGTTCTGCTCTAAGAAACCTGCTAGATTTCAAGCAACCTTTGTTTAAATACATACATAAACTTCAATAATGTTGATTTTTTTACCTGAAACATTTTCTGTGCAATTGACTTCTAAGTCCGTGCTGAAAGCGGGGCAACAAGGTTATTTGAGCCTAGTTTATTTTTTTCTTGTTAATGTAGTATAATGAAATAAGTCTCCTCCAAGGGATTATTTCTCTTGTATAAGGGCCACTTTCACCAAACATTTGAAACGAGTTTAAACCCGAAGAGGTCCGAGGTTACCTGAGTTTGAACCAGAAACGTCTTTCACCAGAGCGGGTTTCGAGTTTAAACTCCTATCGAGACGTTTCGAGTTTAAACTCCCAACAACCGGGCGGTTAAGCCACTAAACCCGGTTACTGCCAGTGTTTTCAAAGATGGCCGCAGTAGTGTTGTTGTATCGTACGGTGTGAACTGTGAAGGATGAATTCGCGAGATTTGGCATTGTCGGTAATTTTTGACTCGTCGGACGAGGACGACGTTCCGAGGAGACGTCCACGGAAGATCCGGGAACGGATTCCACATTTTACATCTTTGGATGACGTTGAGTTTCGGCGGAGATTCCGGCTCTCAAAGCCCGCAGTCCTTCAAGTGCTCGACTTCATCGACGTTAGCTTGGAGTTTCCGTCGGACAAAAAGTAAGTAAGTTAAAATTGATACCTCTTACGACGAATAAAAAGTGTGATTACTTGAATAGCGCCAGATAATAGGCTGATCAATGATTATTGCTTAGAACTCATCAGCTAATCATCGTCAGATACACACTGCGACTCAGATACAATTGCTGCGAGCAGCAAATTGTAGGGAAATTACCTACAACCAAACCAATCAATCAGTCAACCAACTCAATTATCTACCTATATTTGATGATGAGAGGCAATAGAGCTCACTGGCCCATTGATATGGCTCACATTGCGTATGCGTAAAGAAGACAACACTTCGCGATTTCGTGTACAAACTGCCTTTTTCTGTTGTTCTTTTGTAATTATTGACGTTGTCTTTTCTTCAGAAACAACGCAGTGTCTCCAATAAATCAACTATTGCTCACGCTGAGATACTACGCGACCGGTAGTACACAATTGAGCTGTGGCGACTTCAGTGGGGTCAGCGAGTCTACAGCCCACAGAATCATTCACAGGTACTTACCTGGCGTCTGTTACAATATGATTTTCTTACCAACTGGAGAACATTATTTTAAAGTTCTCTGCTCCATTTATTGAGTACATTTGGTGACAAGGCGCCATTAACAAATAATCAAGTTGGATTGTTTTTTTTTCCTAGGGTATCCCAAGCGATTGCAGCGCTGTTGGAACAATTCATCTATTTTCCTAGATCAAGAGCGGAGGTGATTCAAAACAATATAGAATTTCACAGAATTGCAGGATTCCTTCAAGTGCTCGACTTCATCGACGTTAGCTTGGAGTTTCCGTCGGACAAAAAGTAAGTAAGTTAAAATTGATACCTCTTACGACGAATAAAATGTGTGATTACTTTAATAGCGCCAGATAATAGGCTGATCAATGATTAGTGCTTAGAACTCATAAGCTAATCATCGTCAGATACACACTGTGACTCAATTGCTGCGAGCACCAAATTTGAGGGGATGTAGGGAAATTACCTACAACCGAACCAACCAATCCAATTACCTAACTATATTTAATGATGGTGAAAGGCAATATAGTTATTGGTCCATAATTATGGCTCATATTGCGTATGCGTAAAAGAGACAACGCTTTGCAATTTCGTGTACAAGCTGCCTTTTTCGGTTGTTCATTTGTAATTATTGACGTTGTCTTTTCTTCAGAAATAATGCAGTGTCTCCAATCAACCAACTACTGCTCATCCTGAGACTACGCGACCGGTAGTACACAACTGATCTGTGGCGACTTCAGCGAGTCTACAGCCCACAGAATCATTCACAGGTACATACCTGGCGTCTGCTATATTATGATTTTCTTACCAACTGAAGAACATAATTTTAAAGTTCTCTGCTCCATTTATTGAGTACATTTAGTCACAAGGGGCCATTAACACATAACCATGTTGATTGTTTTTTCCTAGGGTAGGGTGGACCCTTGTTGGCCTGGCTGCACTCACGATCAAACCATTTTTGATCAATCTCGAATCGAGAATGGTGAATTCCCGAATTCTCTTGTTTTAGGAGATTCGGGATACGCTAATAAGGCTTACCTGATGACTCCTTTAGAAGATCCCCAGTCGCCAGATGAGGTTGCATAAAATAAGGTACATGATACATCATATCTCTATATTTTCTTCTCTGCCAGAACGCTATACTCACTTTAATAATAGTAATATAGTAATAACATAAATATGTAGTAATTTAGTTTTTCTTCTAGAAGGAGGAATCCAGTGGAGCGCGCCTTTGGAATCTGGATGAGAAGATTCCCAATATTGGCGCTGGGCGTCTCTCACTCCAATGACAGTCGATGCATGAGCGACCTACTTTCTTGGTTCCTCCTTGGACGAGCCAGGCGTGCAATCCTGCAATAGTTATACATGATGTGATTTCTAATACCAAAAGCAATAGTGCCATTCTTATTCAAAATTTGAATAAAGCTTTTAATGTTACTCACTTTTTTACTCATGACACGTTCGAAACATCCATCTTCCAACTCGTAAAAGAATTCCACAGCATTTTGTTCCTGCAATGGATAATGATAACATCATAACAGTCCACCCCATAATCAACTTTCATCAATTTGTTACTAATTTACTCTTTCGAAATGTTCATGCCTGGCATGAGCTTGAACCTACATCTACCTGACAACCTACGTCTTTCATCAAGCATAGTCCCTGGCCAAGTCAAGCTAAAACTACTTTATTTGTTTCTGATATTTTTATAGATTGTCTTCAATATTTCAATATTATTATTATTAGCTCCATGCACACCACACTATAACGGTAGTCAATCCAAATTACGATACTAAATAATTGGTAGTGCCATTGTAAATTACCCTAGACTACAGTGCACCAAGCCATAAAATGTTTGCCCAACCAGCAGCAAATGTGAGCACTCCACTACATGTACCAGCTCTCTCAAAATTATCTTACCACAATTACACAATTATACAATTACTTCAATGGTCACGTGAGTGAATAGGCTTTTTATCTGTCAAATGATCTTAGGAAATGAATACGAAAATGAAACTCTTCCCTCACCTGTGAGATAAAATTTCATTCTAAAATTGCTCTTAAGCTTTAAGCTGGGTTCATACTCATCCGTAAGGGACTACGCAGGTATACGCGTTGGGTGAAGAGCCAATCAGAATCGACCATTCAGTGGGCGGAGCCGCGTACGGATTCCTCCGTTCGAGATCAAAAAGATTTGATTTTCAAACGCAGAAACGCGCGTACAAAAGTGTGACAACATTGAAGACGAACAAGAAGTTCAATTGAGGAAGGAGAAGAAGGCGGGTGAATACTGATAGCGTTTTTATCAGGTGGTTCAAGCTTATGTGCCTTGTTCAAGCCTTGTGTTCAAGCTTTATTTATTATTATTATTACGTTATTTATTATTATTATTACGTTATTTTTCAATTCACCTACCTACCTACTATGTCTATATATACTTTAGAAGATTTAGTGGACGAGGTCCGGTGTCGACCGGAAATATATGATTTTAAGAATCAACTTTACAGAAACCGGACCATGGTTGAGAAAGCGTGGGCCGAAATAGGCTACGCTCTCAACGTGAGCGGTAAGTAGTTTTTGACTATAGAAGGGAAAGGATTACATACACCGTTTATGTGAGTAGCAACGGAATAGTTAATTTGTGATCAAAACATTGCAGGAGACGAAGCAAGGAAGAGATGGAGGACTCAGAGGGACCGATATATAAGAGAAATGAGAAGCCGCCGAGGGAAGAGCGGAGATGGAGCCAGAAAGAGTTCGGCGTCTGTGGAGTCCTTCATGAAACTGATGGACTTCCTCAAACCATCGGTGGAGGCCCGCAGGTAATATGTCCGTATAGTTGAAAATATTTTAATAGTCTAGAACAAGATGACCATAATAGAACTAGTCCCAAACCGTTCTTCATTGTTATAGAAGGGGGACTCCGACTCAAAAAGGTTGGATTGCTAGTAAAGCGAAGGAGTCACTCTTCCTGCGGAGTAACTTTTTGATAACATTTATGCTAGTTAAACGAGATAGTTTTCTGTGCACCTTCCTACTGCGTCTAACAAATTAGTTACAAACTCTTCATTGTTACAGGACAGCTAGTAACTATACCGGCGAAGCTGAAGACTCGCGTAAGTAAATCACTGTCTACTGCCAATTATTTTTTCTCTTAACCACCATGGTAGAAACATGGTTGTTCACAGAATCAGACCTGACGCTACAAGATGTGATTGCAAAGCTTTTGCAATTAACAATCCCTCAGAATTAAATTAATTTAACTTTTTCATAACAGTTGTGATTGAGTATGACGAATTGGAGGGTTCGAGGAGGGAGTGGTATGATTCCCCTGCTTCCACATCCCACCCTTCGACGTTTGCTCAGACGAATGTTACAAGTGAGTTGTTGGCAGATGGTTCAATGTTTCTTTATTGCGATAGGACATGAAATACTTTGATCTTCTAATCACGGTATATCAGGGGCGCCATGCCAAGATACTATTACTTCATCAAAATGGCAATACTTATATTTGAATATGTCGATATTCACGTTTCAGATTCCGAAATAATACGAAGCCTGCAGCACACTCCGGTTCCTTCGAGTGCTCAGACGAATGTTATTACAAGTGAGTTGTTGGCACATGGTTCAATGTTTCTTTATTGCGATAGGACATGAAATACTTTGATCTTCTAATCACGGTATATCAGGGGCGCCATGCCAAGATACTATTACTTCATCAAAATGGCAATACTTATATTTGAATATGTCGATATTCACGTTTCAGATTCCGAAATAATACGAAGCCTGCAGCACACTCCGGTTCCTTCGACGATTGCTCAGACGAATGTTATTACAAGTGAGTTGTTGGCTGATGGTTCAATGTTTCTTTATTGCCGTAGGACATGAAATATTTTGATCTTCTAATCACGGTATATCAGGGGCGCCATGCCAAGCTACTATTACTTCATCAAAATGGCAACACTTATATTTGAATATGTCGATATTCACGTTTCAGATTCTGAAATAATACGAAGCCTGCAGCCCTCTCCGGTCGCTTCCCACCCTACAATAAATGGTCAGTGAAGAATTTATTATTCAACGCTGAGTATGTGCTTCCTGACGCTGCTCGTATATTACAGTAATGTAACAATATTCATTGTCCAGATTTGGCAATTCCAGAGACCAGAGACCTCCCAACTTCTTTGGGCTCCCAGCCGACCTCACGTGTCCCCAGCCGCCGTAAACGAAGTGAGCTTATATACCACTACGCGCTTCTTGTGTGGACCTCATAGTAGGTACCTTCAAGTTAACTAACTGAGCTTGTCTCAACAGGATCTCAATTGGAAACAGTGGAGACCCCTTTTCAAGATATGGTACTTTCACATTTGAAGAAACACAGTGACCCCCCAGACCCATTCAATACTTTCTGCGAGTGGGTAGCCCATACAGGCAGAACTAGCCTGTCAGGTAATAACTGCTCTGGGTGAGACACTGGCCTATGTGTCTGCTGCCTATTTATTTGTTTGTTCATGTTGACAATGCTCATTTTTAGCTCACATTTTTGACAAAACTATAAGGCCCATCCTCGCTGTCAATATGATATGTGATGGTTTTTCGGTATTGTGTTGGCATGGTACGTATTATTAATCTATGTCTAGTGTTGCCAAAATGTTATTTAGCATTCTACTCAATATACAGCATGCGTCATGTTTGTGTATCTACTTGTCAACCTTGAAGGAATTCCAAAAACTCTAATTGATCATTATCTATTGTACAGTAAGTCAGAAACGAAAAGTGCAGGGAGCAATATTCAGGATAATTGAGGAGGAGTTAAAGAAGAATGAGCAGGAAGAAAGGAGTGAAGACTTCAACCAGTAATTACGCGAAGTTTTTTCTTTGTCATTGAAGTAATTTTACATAATCTGTACATACTTTTTTTTTTTTTTGTAAATAGCAATCCGTAGAATCTACTGATATTTGTTTTTGTAAGTGTCATACATATATAAAGTAATTAGTTCTTTAAAGTGAAGTTGATTGTGAAATCATAATTAGTAAGTGAATAAGGTTAATTTATATGCAAGATATAAAAGATATACATTATATCTAGTCGAACTGAGTTCTGTTCAGTTTTTTCTTTGTAACTGAGGTAAATTTACATAATTTGTACATACATAATTTTTTGTAAACAGCAATTAGTAAGATAATTTTTTTGTAAATGTTAATACATGTATATGAGGTAATTCGTTTTTTCAAGTTGAGTTGATTGTTAAATATAACTAACTATAGGTACATGACTTGAATATAACTACATCTATATAACTATATCTTGTTTAACTGAGTTCTGCTTTCACCTGCAACACCACACACCATTTTTGGTTGTTTAAGAGAGGTTGTTTAAGAGTTTAATAGGCAGTGGTTATAGGTTGCATTACACATTACTTACGTTTGGTGGTGAGCATCAGCTTGAAATGCAGGTAGTTTATTCCACTGCCAAGGCACCTGTCCAGACGTCATAAAATATGATTTGAACGCAGATCTAGTAGCCTTGGCGACCCTTGACGAATTCCTTGATGTTGTAGGTGCAATTGGTAACAAAGCTGGAAACAAAGTAACGTTTTGACCGCTACAAGCCCAACTGTTTCTCTAGTACAAAGTTTCCCTAAATGGCTTACAACATACCTTCGCTGGCTTCGTTTCTCCATGATCCAGGATGTAGGGATCCTCTCTCATCTTCACAATCGACCAATCCTTGTGAGGCGAGAGATGAATCCCCACTCAATATTGAATCCGTGCGCAGCCAGTTGTGTAAGGCAACTGCTGCCATCACTATGGAATCAACTGTTTCCACTTTGGCCGTGATAGGCCTCCGGAAAATCCGAAAACGGGAGGCAAGTATGCCAAAGGCGTTTTCGATTGTTCGCCGAGCTCTGCAACATTTTGTACTCTTTTTACACCCCTGACATTTCAGGTATTCATGAAGTTGATTTCTTGGACCTATAGGCCTAGATACAATTATTCCTAGATAAAGAGAAGGTATGTACCTGCTGTGACGATAATTAAAGATAATCTCGTCGGGTGCCAATTGATTCCCACTGAAGGGCCTCATAAGGGTCGGGCACAATGGAAACGCTGGATCTCCTGCAAGCACACGCAGCATGTACGACGGTATGTCCAATTCCTTTATTTATCAATGTAAAATGAGAAAAAATGCGCAGCTAACCAAGAAATACTGATGGCAGTGGATGAGAAAAGCCATCAAAGAAGCCTGCTGGGGGAAGTGGTAGGGCAGAATTTAATATGGCTTTGCCAAAGCCACTTTCCTCAAAAATTCGGGCATCGCTCTCCCTCCCTGCAGAGCCGATGGACACCAGCGTAAATCGATACTGGGCATCACAAACTGCCAGCAGTACTATACTGTATGACCCCTTGTAATTAAAAAATTGTGACGCACCCTGATGGAAGTTCTGCAACATGCACAAGACATTATGATCACGAGTATCATAGCGACCGACCAGGATGTTATAATTTTCACTGCTGAAAAAGCATAAAAGTACACATAAATCAACCTGGACGACGACGTGCTTCCCGTCTATAGCTCCTACACAGTTGGGGAAATCCCACAAGTCGTAGAACTCGTTGGCAATTCGCTGCCAATCATCTTGTCCAGGCGCCTTCAGATATCGAGGTTGCAGAAACTAAATAAAATAACAGTAGTTGTAACATGTAGTGAAACTGCAGCCTAAAACTCCAAGGTTCTGTATTTTATCATGAAATAAGCATAGAACATAAATATGGTGCACTCACAGATGAACCTAATGGTCCTGTCATAATGCAAATATTATTTTTTGTTATTCAGCGCTCACCTCATATATCGCACGGCAGGTTTCCGGGATAATAGCGGATACCGTGGATTTACCGATCCTATATAGGTAGCTAAGGGATGTCATACTGTCCCCACTAGCGAGATACCTATAAGCCAAGCACGATTATTTCACAGGTATTCATGGACAACCATTTCATTGGGTAACACTTTTTTACAAGTGCCCACAGTCAGCAGCCATAGGAGCATGACCATGGATAGGCCCTGATCAGCTAGGGTGAATTCCTTAGTTCCTTACCTCAGGGTAAGCGACAGCTTCAGGCCACTGGGGATGGTTTCCTTGCCCAGGTAATCTCTGTTCAGCTTATGCTCAATTTGGCTCAATAGAAAATTGAATTGTGTTGAGCAGTTGAGGCGATGAAAATTGGAGAACATGGCCGGATCGCCAACCATCATCTCCTGCACGAGATTATCCCACGCCCCTTGACCATTTCTCATCTGGAAGATAGGCCTCACCGACCAGCGGCGACGACGACGACGAACCCTCCCCTGAAAATATAGTTTGAAATACTGCCAATGACACAATCCACCTAATGTTGAGTGCAACTTATAAAATGCATGCTAGTCTGTTTAATTACCAGCTTGAAGTTTTTTGAAATCTATCATGAAAGTAGGTAGGTTTTTCAATAAAGTGACTACTTACTTCATTCTGCTGCTTTTCTTCGAGATATGCTCCATACAGCATGAGAAGAAAATCTATATGTTTCTCCGAGGATGCCATCCTAATGAAACAAATCGGAATGATTAAGGCAATTGACAATCATGAATCTGTACTTCGAAAATTGTGGAGATGCAATAATCATTGTTAACGAGAAGACTTGGAGGCTTCATTGGTACTTACTTGCATTCGATTGCCAGAAAATCCTTCTCTAAAAGATCTGTTCAAATTCAAATACAAAAAATATTCACGCACCTTTTCACTGCACCATACGATCACTCACAAACAAACAAACATGGATGACCCGAACCCGAAGTCGAAGAAGCTGAGCGCTCAGACACGCACGCAGTAGTATGAACGGTCACCATGATTTTCGGGCCCAACGCGCGCAAATCTCCTCGCACGCAACGCAACATTACGGATGAGTATGAACCTAGCTTACTCTGCAGTTATCCGAGACCACGCATCATTCTTTTCCGTCCGGCTAACAGAATTTGAGGTTTTTGTTCTCAATGACGCCGGCAAATTTCTTGACGACTTGGACGAGGATCAATTTCTTCTCTGTCGTGAAATTGGGTGCTCTTTTCTTCTTATCCTTCATCTAGAATAACAGAAGTTTCTTGTTGTCACCAAATTTACCATTTCTCCAAGAACGTTCAACGAAAGTCTTTACGTATCTATCATGCTGTGTGATGGGCAAAACCAATTCGTGATAATGCACCTAAAGTACAGGCGTAAGGCATTTGATATCCAGTCTGAACAGAAGGTGAAACTTATCGTCGTTAATGATTATCCTTTTGGGAACGATGGAGTTTAATTACTTACGTTACGATCCAAACACAACGATTCTGAAAATGAGAATAGCTCAGGTACATCTTGTCAAGGGAATTGATACTCAAAAATATTACAAAATGAAGAGGTACTTACCATGAACGCAATATAAAAGCACTCCGACACAACAATAAAAATAAATTTGAACCAAAGTAGTACTAGTAGTATATTATAAATTGTTAGAATTGGATTGATAAAACAAACGAACATAACATAAACAAATGAAATCATTTTTGAGGCAGGAAGCGCTGTGTGGTTGCTATTTCAGGTTTATGTGTCCAAACACGTACCTGTGTCCACGGTCCCTTTCGGACCGTGGGACCATTTCGTTTAGCTAAACTCGATAATGTCAAAACGGGTTTACCTGACTTTTGGGGTGGTGAAAGACGCCAGAGCGATTTCAGGTTTAACTTTTCAGTTTAGAAATAAACGAGTTTTACTAAACTCCGGCAAATCATTTTCTGGTGAAAGTGGCCCTAAGTGAGCCTGAGATACGTTGTAAATTGTGTTACGTACGACAAGACAAGATCTGTAGATGAATTTCTAACATTTCTTTCGTCAATTTCTCGTAGTAGATGCGTTAGTTGCTGGTACTAATCAATGTGCAACCATAAGTGTAGGTATCCTGTGAAATTTTTAAAATTGTAAATATAGTTTAACTAATGATGTTGGTTGTATTGTATTGTTGGGATCGTTTTGCTAGCTGTATGTAGCAGGCGATTGTTAAGTGAATATTATACTGAAACGTATACTTAAGATTATACACATAATTATATACCTATCTCTAATATCTTATCGGTTTGAATTTTCTCATTTTGACTGATATCTTTCGAGAGTGGCTATTTAATCATTTACCACTTACCACTCGTATGTGCACGCTTGTTGCACATCGGTTACAAAATTGTTTGAACTTATAAAGTACCTAGTTGATGACACGAACTGTGTAAACCGATGTAAGATGACTTCGATTGAGCTCGGGCATTTTCGAATTCTCTCGGAGGTGTTTTTTTTCCCACCTTCTACTCAAATTGTGCGTGTATGTATCTTATTTATCTTGGTGAAAAAGACTAACCTGGCCTTGTGACTTTTGACCCAATTTTATACCTGATGTTGACGTTTCAATTAAATAACCAGTTGACTAATGAAGAAGTAGACGGCTTTGAGAAATATTGTTGAACGCTAGTGACACTTATTTATATCCAACGGAATTATGTTGTTCTCAGCCTGGTGAGCCGTGTCATTATTAGACTGTAAATAAAGTTATTAAAAACCCGTTGTGTTATTTATAGTTGAAGCTACTACTTCTTGATGGTGTGAAGGAAATCGACATCTGCTTTAATCGGTTGGGGCCCCACCATGATCTTTGAACAGTTGGTTATAGTATTTTTTGATGTTCTAGGAAATTGAAAAATTGCAAAGCGCGCTATTAACGCAAACTTCATTTTAAATAGGAATTCTACATAATTTTTTAGATTTGGATCCTACGCAAGGTTTCTCAATACACCCTTTTCCTACTAACCCGCACAGCAAGCCTAGGAGGTACATTTTTGGCAGAGAAATTAATTAAAAATTGTTGGTGGGAGATGATGGAAGACTCCTCAATAATGCTATGTTCATTTACAATGGAATTGGAAAATGCAACTTAAATTGAACTAACTGCTCGCACTCATTCAACGCGTGACACATTTTAAAACAAGCCTGGACGAAATTAGTGTCAGCTAAGTGCGTGGTTCTTTCCTTCGAGTTTCTCCAGCCACTTCACATTGTCCGCAACTCTCAAGCTACCCTATACCTAATTCATGCCGGAATCCAACTTTTTTTTGTCTCCAAAATTTATGAGAGTGAGGGTACAACACCCTGCAAGGGTCTTCAAATTATGGGGGTAGGGAAGGAGATTACCGTCAACTTCAAGCAACTGCACAGCTTCTTCGTTGATATGACCTTTTAGCTCATGGCCTGCTGGTTGACTTGGTAGATGGTGAATTCTGTTATGTGGACGGACATTTCTTGAGTACCGATATGCATACTAGCTGCACCACTGCATATTATGAAACTCTGAATGATGTCCTGTTGTTCTGAGCGGTGCAGCCTTACGACATCGCTCCGCTCAAGTCCAAAGGGGGTATTATGGGGTTAATTTTTCCTGCACCGAAATGTTTTATTGCCGACCAAGTAGCCTACATTTTTCTAAACTTGAGCACCAATTCTGGTCTCATTGTTTTGACGTACTTGATTCAAGTTTAGTATGATTTTGCCATTGAGATGGACTGGGAGATCGTCCAGCTTATGGTCGGTGAAATTGATATGAACTAAAATTTCAACTCGTTCATCTTGATCCCATTTCTTTTTTGACCCTCCATTTCATTGTCTATTCTTGAAGACGTGTAATAAATCTCTTGAGTTTTGCTATCTCTCGTGGGTCAAATTACCAACACTATGTACCATCTGCGAACGTTATCTGTGCGTTCCCCTCTCTGGCACATCACTGGTGAAGTGGTGCACAGGACGTATCAAAGTGGGCCGAGTACGCTCTTTTGGTTGGTTATTCCTTGAATAATCAACCTATGTTTTCATGCAAAAGGTCAACCTCTCCGATTCGGCTCAAAATTTATTTCTGGACGTTTCATGGTGTCTAGATCAAAAAAGGTCAATGTCCGTCCGCCGTCCATTGTCCGCGCCGTTTTTGGTAGGAGAAAATTTTCTAAAACTGAAATTTGGGTCAGGGGTCGGTTCCCGGCCCAGAATGGTCCTCGAAACTTTTCAGCCCGGTCAGACCTAATTTGGGCGGGGTAGGGGTCAAAATGTGTTTTTTCGAAAAATGGATATTCGAAATTTTGGGCGATCTAGGCGAGTAGGGTATCATTTTCCACTAACTTTTGGACGCTGAATCCAATGAAATTGGTCCCAGAACGATTGGCACCCACTAAAAGAAGTTATTGGTCAATTTATCGTTCAATTTATGGGTAAAAAAAACTAAATCAGAAGACAAAAAAATTCGCTCCCGGGGCGGGGGCTCGGACCAACAACCATTAGATTACTGCCGAACGCGCTAGCCATTTGCGCCACTGTTTGATCTAGGCTAGAACGAATGGCGTGTGGGATATCATTTTCCACTAAATTTTGGACCCTGAATCGATTGGAATGGGTCCGGGACCCGCCACATTCACTGTTTCCCCCATTCGAGGAATAACCAACCCGTGTGTAATAATTTGCAGGGTTTTTTTTTTCTGGCAAAACATCGATAAATGATGTCACAGCAAATGGATCAAAAATAAATTAGTTCCGAGTGGGTTGATGCCAACCAAACTCGTTTCCTTCTTCCCGTCGTTCGCATATTTGCTGATCACTGGATGTGTTGGGTAAAATTGTAAAACTATGTGTACCTAACGGGGCGTTTTGATTGGTTATTCCATGAATTACTATGTTTTCAACCCCCAATACCTCCGATTCGGCCGAAAAATTGTTTCTGGACGTTTCTAGTTATTCCTCGGACCAGGAACATAGAGACTCATTTCTTCAACATGGGGAAAATGGAAACAGTGGGTGTGGCGGGTCCGGGACCCATTCCAATCTATTCAGGGTCCAAAATTTACTGGGAAATGATACCCCACACCCCTAGGTACGAAAATCTCAAGAAATCATATTTAAAATGGGTAGATAGGTACCCATTTTGACCCATAACCTCTTCCAGTGGGTGCCAATCGAGCAGCGTCCAGAACATAGTGGAAAATGATACTCCACACACCTAGATTGCAAAAATATCAAAAATCAGTTTTTCAAAATACCAATTTTGACCTCTATCCCGCCCAAATTTGGTCCGATCGGGCTGAAAAGTTTTGAAGACCGAGTAGAGCCATGAACGGACCCCTGACCGAATTTTTAGAAAATTTTCTACCACTTAAGTCGGCGTGGATTGCATATGGCTTACGGCGATTATTCAAGGAATAAATAAACCAAAAGTCAAATGTCCGTCCACCGAACGCCAACTTTGGTAGTAGGAAATTTCCTAAAAATCCAAAATTTGGTTCAGGGGTCCGTTCCCCGCTCTAGTTGGTCCTCGAAACCCTGGTCCCCGGTCCCCGGTCCCTGGGTTGGTCCCCGCTCTAGTTTCAGCCTTTTGGACCAAATTTGGGCATTGTGACAGGTTCATGTAGGAAAAGGGTTTATTCAATTTACTCAGCCCTCCAGAGGTTTAGACTACAGACAAAACAGAAGTTCCAAGATGGAACTAGGAATACTGGGTCTTCAGCACTAAATTTTGGACGCTGAATCGATTGGAATGGGTCCGATACCCGCCACACCCCGCTGTTTGATGAAATGAGTCTCCATGCGCCAAGTCCAAGGATTTTGGGACACCACCATGTAATTTACTTATCAATTACCAAGTTTTTTACTAAAATTTAAGGGATTTGATGCTATACAAAATAATAGTTTTTGGAGCAATTAGATAGCTGTGCTGTTACTAGGCAACATGAGGGGGGTAGGTGGTGGCATAGAATAGAGGATTTGCCCTCTATTTCTAGTCAGTAATGCATCAGGTCCTTTGCTTGGAGGTCTTTGGAAATAAAAATGTTATTATAATAGGTATTGTGCTTAAAAAACAAAATTATTTAGGGCCTTTGGATTGATAAGATGAATGAAAGATAAATAAAAAGTTGCACACAAAAATTCTGCAAAAGAGAAGTTTTTTTTTTTTTTTTTTTTTTTTTAAGCGACTTAGCATTGAATAGTATTTATCAGATTTTAAATTCTTGAATTATGAATATTGGGTTTGCTTGCTTCACTTCACTGGTCATCCACTACACTACTACCCAGTATTAACTCCATGACAGGTGTTCAGCTGACAGGCCGCCATTAGCCGCCCAGGATTTGTTCAAGCTATTGCAGGGACGCCATATCGAGAAGTCTTCCTACTGAAGAGGATATCACCCGATACGACCCTATAGAGGAGGCGCATGGTACACACCGGGAAATTTGGACAGACCTACGAGCTCCCACCACAAAAACCCAAGGTACCGACATTTTAATACGGCGCCGTGGGCGTCTAGCGCACGCTTTACATTACGAGAATTATAACCTCACGTTGTAGTGCCTAGTTTACGGAGCGGAGATGTTCAAGCTTTGAGTTGTGATAAGTAGTTTCCTTGCTCGAGAAATTTTTGAATCAGCGGGGTTGCCATGTTAGGAGTTGAAATATTCATCCTAAAATATTTGCGAGCCGCGTGCAACCAACGATGTACTGAACGCGTCGCCATTACGCGGCCCCCATTGCCAGTGTCGTAGGCTGAAGGAGTGACGTCATCGATCAGCTTGTTGTCATGGCGATAAGCCGAACACGGCCGAGCCACGATTTGGCCCGAGTCCATTTGGCTCCGCGAATCCCCACACACGGACGGTCCAAAGTTTGGCTCGGCTCCGTGGATTTTGGAATTGTTCGATAATCCAGCATTTTTTCGCCGAGCCACATCAAGCCACTTTCCTTTCCCATATACGGGCGAGTTTGGCTCGGCGCGGGGGCCATTTGGCCCGTTGGCTCCGTCGTGTATGGGGGTCTTTAAAGATGCCCCCTACCTCCTAATTCGATTCAAACTGGAGACTCATACTGACGATGCACATAGAATTAATGAGCCAAAATAAATCCTGTAATCGTTATTTTGTGTCACTCGTCGAGATAATATCCGGAAAAATGATTCGCCTCATGAAAAATTTTTTCGATGACCACGCGCACTACCGCGTTAGTTCGTTTGGTTGGTTATTCCTTGAATAATCAACCTATGTTTTCATGATAATGGTCAACCTCTCCGATTCGGCTCAAAATTTTTTTCTGGACGTTTCATGATGTCCTGATCAAAAAGGTCAATGTCCGTCCGCCGTACGCCGTCCTGTTGAACCTACTCTAGACTGTTTCCGAGGCCGTGTGGCCCATGACAGTCTTCCCTGATTTTCAGCATCCGATCATATTGGGGAGCCCTGCTCTAAGGCTCTATGGCTTCCCCCGTACAACAGGCTGCCCCGCCCCCAGCTGAAGGGCGTAGGTGGGCTGTGGAGTTTTTGGGACTTCGTGCTTTTGTGGCGGCACTCACTCGCCTTGCCACTTGGCATCTCTGAATTTACAGGCATTTTATAGAGGTACAATTCAGGAAGACCCCACCTGTGTCCTCCGCACTGGCATTTTTCTTCACCCACTCATGTGTGTCTCCACAGTCCTGCAAGGGGCTCTATTGCTAGAACGTTTTAGGTAGGGCGAGTACTCAATATTCCTCCCGTACCTGGATTAAAACCTAAAATTTAACCGCACGCCGTCCATCGTCCGTGCCGTTTTTGGTAGTAGAAAATTTCCTAAAAATCTAAATTTAGGTCAGGGGTCTGTTCCCGGCCGAGACGGGTCCCCGAAACTTTTCAGCCCGATCGGACCAAATTTGAGCGGTAAGTGTCAAATTTGTTTTTTGAAAATGATTTTGGGCGATCTATGCGAGTGGGGTATCATTTTCCACTAAATTTTGGACGCTGAATTCAATGGTGTGTGTCCCAGAACAATTGGGACCCACTGGAAGAAGTTATGGGTCAAAATGGGTATGTATTACTCATTTTGTATATGTGTTTTCGGGATTTCTGCTACCTAGGCGTGTGGGGTATCATTTCCACTAAATTTTGGACCCTGAATCGATTGGAATGGGTCTGGAACCCGCCACACCCACTGTTTCCCCCATTCGAGGAATAACCAACCCATGTGTAAGAATTTGCAGATTTTTTCTTTTCAATGATGGGTTGTTGAGAGTAAACACCGTTTAACATCCACAGATTCTCCGCTGACGTGTCCTACAGAAGTCCTGAAAGTGAAAATCGAAGACCAGAATTCAGTATTGAATCTACCTGAGGTAAAATATTCAATTTTCTCAATATTCCTTGAATAATCAACTGGAGTAATCTCCTCTCGACGCGCCTTCTCCCGATTGGTCCCAAAATTTGACAGTTTGCGTTTCATGGTTTCGACAACAAAAAACGTTACAAATCATTCCACAATTATTGATTCTTGGGGCTAGAGTATGGAGGAAACAGTGAAAGGGGAGTGTACTTTTTGGAAGATAGGCGTGCGGTGGGCATTATGTAGTAAATTTTGGACCCTGATTCCAATGAAATGAGTCCCAGAACGATTGGCACCTGCTGGAAGAAGTTATGGGTCAAATTGGGTATATAATACCCATTTTGAAAATGTGTTTTTGGGATTTTTCCTGATTCTGATCAAAAAAGGTCAATGCCCGTCCGCCGTACGCCGTCCATCGCCCGCGCCGTTTTTGGTAGTAGAAAATTTTCTAAAGATCTGAAATTTCGGTCAGGGGTCTGTTCCCGGCCGAGACGGGTCCTCGTAACTTTTCAGCCCGATCGGACCAAATTTGGGGTAGTTGGGGGGGGGGGGGGGGGGGTCAAAATGTGTTTTTTGAAAAATGGATTTTCGAGATTTTGGGCGATTTAGGCGAGTAGGGTGTCATTTTCCTCTAAATTTTGGGCGCTGAATCCAATGAAACGGGTCCTAGAACGATAGCACCCACTGGAAGAAGTAATGGGTCAAATTGGGTATATATTACCCATATTGTATATGTGTTTCGGGATTTCTGGTACCTAGGCGTGTGGGTATCATTTTCGACTAAATTTTGGACGCTGAATTCAATGATATGTGTCCCAGAACGATTGGCACCCACCGGAAGAAGTTATGGGTCAAAATGGGTATGTATCCACCCATTTCGTATGTGTCAGGATTTATGGTGCCTAGGCGTGTGGGGTATCATATTCCACTATATTTTGGACCCTGAATCGATTGGAATGGGTCTGGGACCCGCCACACCCACTGTTTCCCCCATTCGAGGAATAACCAACCCGTGTGTAAGAATTTGCAGCGTTTTTCTTTTCAATGATGGGTTGTTGAGAGTAAACACCGTTTAACATCCACAGATTCTCCGCTGACGTGTCCTACAGAAGTCCTGACGGTGAAAATCGAAGACCCGAATTCAGTATTGAATCTACCTGAGGTAAAATATTCAATTTTCTCAATATTCCTTGGATAATCAACTGGAGTATTCTCCTCTTCACGCGCCTATCTCCCGATTGGTCCCAAAATTTGACAGTTTGCGTTTCATGGTTTCGACAACAAAACGTTACAAATCATTCCACAATTATTGATTCTTGGGGCTAGAGTATGGAGAAAACAGTGAAAGGGGAGTGTACTTTTTGGAAGATAGGCGTGCGGTGGGCATTATGTAGTAAATTTTGGACCCTGATTCCAATGAAATGAGTCCCAGAACGATTGGCACCTGCTGGGAGAAGTTATGGGTCAAATTAGGTATATAATACCCATTTTGAAAATGTGTTTTTGGGATTTCTCCTGATTCTGATCAAAAAAGGTCAATGCCCGTCCGCCGTCCATCGTCCGCGCCGTTTTTGGTAGTAGAAAATTTTCTAAATATCCGAAATTTCGGTCAGGGGTCTGTTCCCGGCCGAGATGGGTCCTCGAAACTTATCAGCCCAATCGGACCAACTAGAGCCGAGAACGGACCTTGGACCCAACATTTCAGATTTTTAGAACATTTTCCACAACCAAAATTGGCATGGACGGCGGACGAACATTTGCTTATTTTGATCTAGACACTTTGAAACGTCCAGAAAAAAAGTTGGGCCGAATCGGAGAGATTGACTTTTGCATGAAAACATAGGTTTATTATTCAAGGAATAACCAACCAAAACGAAGACGGTTTAACATTTTTGGTCTTTGGAGGAACTAGACAACGGTAGTTTTGGTTGCTTTAAAAAAGAAAATATTGAAAAATTTATTAGGCCTACATTTTTAAAAACACGTGGCTTTTGATCCTGCTTCTCTGAGTACGTCACAGAGCAACTTGATGTAGCCGCGAAACGACTTTTATATTACCAAATCGATGATTTTATGCCTTACTCTACTGGAAACGTGGTAAAATCCCTTTCTAATAACGTGTTGTCCAGGCAAACCAGAAATTCAGCGATCCATCTACTTACCTAATTTTTCCGGGAAATTGCCCAGTCCTGAACATTTTCTCTTGTCTTGCCAAATTGTTAAGTGTGCACTCATCTTGAAGAGATTTGGAAGAAATATTGCGCACTTCACTCGCCGCTTTTAAAATTGGACTGATGGCAGTCCTACATTCATTGAACCACGAAAAGATACATCACAACATGATAATATTGGTAACGGCACTGAATCCGAAGTCCGCGTCCAATGGATGTATTCTTGCCGAACATACTCCCTGCATACAGGATCATTTTTTTTTTTTACTATTCAAGTATTACTTATTTTGCTCTTGTTGTTTCCAGAGTCGACACCTGTTTAGTGCTGACACGAAAATGTTTCCCTACAGTCAACTGGTTGTTTCAGGTGACGACGCGGGCGTGCTCAAGTAAGTGCTAATTTTATTATTTTTTATTCATCGGTAGAATAATTAGAATGGAAACTTATACCTCATAGGCGATGTTAGTAGGATCCTCTTATTATTATTAGTCCACGAGTCAGACTATTTTAAATTTTTAGGAAGCTGTTTTTGATTCTTATTCTATTATTCCTCATGTCCTCTACATTTCATAAAAACATTGAGAACAATTGATGTAATTTCCTCATTAGAGAGATCATGAGTAAAATCGTCGAAGTTACTCTTCAGTTATGCCTACGGTTTTCGGTTGCAGGAAGAGCAAACACAGCCAAAAGGACCACAAGAGAGGTGGCTCAAAAAGACATTCCGAACGATCCAATCCGAGAATAAAGGAAGAAGTTGACAAAGGCAAGGTAGGGCGGAGGGTCCCGCATACAACTAATATGAAACCGAGCCCTATTAGATCGCTCTCCAGCGCTGCAGCCACCGATGGAGGGACGATTGCTCCGATCCCCACCACTTCCGGTGACCATGACCGGCTACGTGAAAGTCCGACCCTCGGGACTACCGATTCTAGTCGTGTAGATGTTGCGGCGGAGTCGGATTCCGACATTGAGGACGTGCCGCTTGTCGGAACTAACGTGATATACCCGCGTCATAGAGCAAATGTAAAAAATATGCAGCCAGTGGTTATTTTGGAGAAGATGGCTGCAGAAGAGTTGTTGCGTGCCGCTGAAGGGACTGCCGGTGTAAAACGAACCCGACGTGGTCGGCCGCCAAAAATGCTGCACAATCTCGTTTCTACCCCGGCGGTAAGTAGTGAAACCGCTATCGTCCGTCGGCGGCCTGGCAGAACTAGGAACTCCAGCGTGACTCAGGCTGTGTCCACGAGACCAGCCGCGCACACTCCGTGTAGCGCTTCTCTCGTTCCACCGTCCTCAGTCGTTCCCCAAGGCAACAATGGGGCACTAGCCAACTCCTGCATTGAATGCTGTCGACCATTTGCCGCTGAAATTCGTCGTCAAGAAATTTGGAAAATGCGCATGTTTACAAATTTTCGCAAAGAACTTCTTCGGTCCGAATCAAGAAAGACGGACACCCTTGAAAGAATCTTCAATGTTCTCAGCACTCGTTATGAGAGAGTCTAGGGCTCGGATGACCTCTAGACTGGACATTTCCCGGATATTACACAATCTTCACGGCTCATATTTTATGAGGTAAGTCCAAATGACGAAAACGTCCATCCTCATTGTAATAATATTATACCTTCGTAGGTTCTTTGCCTTGACACGTCAACGTTCTCTCCCTCTTCTCTGAAGGGGGCGACTTCTAAGAGAAACATGGTGTATAGGGCAACCAGTCAGTTTTGGTAGTAGAAAAATTTCTAAAAATCTGAAAATTGGGTCAGTGGTCTGTTACCGGCCTAGGACGGTCCTCGAAACTTTTCAGCCCGATCGGACCAAATTTGGGCGGGGTAGGGGTCAAAATGTGTTTTTTGAAAAATGGATTTTTGAGATTTTGGGCGATCTAGGCGTGTGGGGTATCATTTTTCACTATATCTTGGACGCTGATTCAAATGAAGTGGGTCCCAGAACGACTGGCACCCAGTGGAAGAAGTTATGGGTCAAATTGGGTATATATTACCCATTTTGTATATGTGTTTTCGAGATTAGCAGTACCTGGGCGCGTTTCCACTAAATTTTGGATTCTGAATCGATTAGAATGGGTCTGGGACCCGCCGCACCCACTGTTTCCCCCATTTCCCCCATGTTGAAGAAATGAGTCTATGCGCCTGGTCCGAGGAATAACCAACCCCTGGGTAAGAATTTGCATCGTTTTTGATCTAGACACCATGAAACGTCCAGAAAAAAATTATGAGCCGAATCGGAGAGGTTGACCTTTTGCAAGAAAACATAGGTTGATTATTCAAGGAATAACCAACCAAAACGAGAGTTCAAAATTATGTGATAGTCAATTAGTAAAGTGATGAAATAGAAATGGGTTTTGATGGCGTTCTCAACTATTGTAATAGCTCTATTCAGCTGAAGGCTGTACAGCTTGGGTTCAGAGTTGTTCTGGGTAACTTGTTTGTAGGTTACTGGAGGTTGGTGTGTTGCTTCTCTTTGGGTCTGGTACAACGGATAGGTGCATCAAGTTGTTCTCAGCAAGTTCCTGCCGCGTTCTTAAGGGGAGTGCGAGGATTTTACTATGAAGAAGTGTGGGTGTCACGATTGCGTTCACTCGCGGTTTGTAAGCGAGTTTTTTGGAGCATATGCAAAAGTTTTCGCGCTGTGTTCTTGTGTTTTGTGAATGACAGTTCTCGAGTTTGCAAATGAGAGTTCTTGGAAGGCGTTCTTGTAGAAATCTCGGGAAGGCAAACTGCAGTCACATTCACTCGCGGAAAAAAAACTGGCCCCTTTTCGTGGCACAAATACAACAGTTCGAGTAGGTCAGCACCGCCTTATGCTTGCGCCCCTCTATTTCCGTTCTCCTCTGGAGTTCTCGGGTTCCCCAATGAGAGTTCTTGTTCTAGAGTTGCTGAATGAGTTCTCAATGCGTCCTCCCTGAGTTCTGACTAGTTGTTACGCATTCTTGGGGAGTCCTTGGTTGTCTAGATCTCCCACTGCATTCTCAAGTTTGTAAATGACGGTTCTTGAGTTTGCGAACGTGAGTACATGATTGGAATTCTCAAAGCTTTCTTGGTAACGCAAAAATGCAGTTCACGAAGAAATCTCAAGTTCTTGGGCGGTGTTCTCAGAGAGTTCTCGGGAACGCAAATGGTAGTTCTTGAAGAGTTCTCAGGAACGCAAAATACAGTCATTCACTTCACAGGGTTCATACTGTTACTCGTGGTGAAGAAACATCTGCCTCCTCTTCTCATGGCACAAATACAACAGCCCTGAGCGTGCAATGGGCACCGCCATAATGTAGGGTCGCCTTCTGCCACCTCGGGTCTCCCAGCTGAGGCAAGGTCTCCTGCTTGGGCTAAAGCACCAGCTCAGACGGGGGTGGCAACTTACAATATATTCTAATATTTTCATGAACAAAAACTTTGTGCGTTTTAACATGAGAATCCCTCTTTCAGGTGACTTTGGGATGTTACTGATTGATACAAAGAAGCACTGTTCAAAAATTAGATGGTAGTTCAAGGGCCGTTCCAGAGTTGTTCCAGAGTTTGAATTGTCCCTTCCGGAATATTCGCGCGTTGAAGTAGAAAACTTTTATTACATTCTTTATATTTTCGGTAATGTGTAAGGTTCTGCCCTAAGAAACCTGCTAGATTTCAAGCAACCTTTGTTTAAATACATACATAAACTTCAATAATGTTGATTTTTTTACCTGAAACATTTTCTGTGCAATTGACTTCTAAGTCCGTGCTGAAAGCGGGGCAACAAGGTTATTTGAGCCTAGTTTATTTTTTTCTTGTTAATTTATTTTTTTCTTGTTAATGTAGTATAATGAAATAAGTCTCCTCCAAGGGATTATTTCTCTTGTATAAGTGAGCCTGAGATACGTTGTAAATTGTGTTACGTACGACAAGACAAGATCTGTAGATGAATTTCTAACATTTCTTTCGTCAATTTCTCGTAGTAGATGCGTTAGTTGCTGGTACTAATCAATGTGCAACCATAAGTGTAGGTATCCTGTGAAATTTTTAAAATTGTAAATATAGTTTAACTAATGATGTTGGTTGTATTGTATTGTTGGGATCGTTTTGCTAGCTGTATGTAGCAGGGCGATTGTTAAGTGAATATTATACTGAAACGTATACTTAAGATTATACACATAATTATATACCTATCTCTAATATCTTATCGGTTTGAATTTTCTCATTTTGACTGATATCTTTCGAGAGTGGCTATTTAATCATTTACCACTTACCACTCGTATGTGCACGCTTGTTGCACATCGGTTACAAAATTGTTTGAACTTATAAAGTACCTAGTTGATGACACGAACTGTGTAAACCGATGTAAGATGACTTCGATTGAGCTCTGGCATTTTCGAATTCTCTCGGAGGTGTTTTTTTCCCACCTTCTACTCAAATTGTGCGTGTATGTATCTTATTTATCTTGGTGAACAAGACTAACCTGGCCTTGTGACTTTTGACCCAATTTTATACCTGATGTTGACGTTTCAGTTAAATAACCAGTTGACTAATGAAGAAATAGACGGCTTTGAGAAATATTGTTGAACGCTAGTGACACTTATTTATATCCAACGGAATTATGTTGTTCTCAGCCTGGTGAGCCGTGTCATTATTAGACTGTAAATAAAGTTATTAAAAACCCGTTGTGTTATTTATAGTTGAAGCTACTACTTCTTGATGGTGTGAAGGAAATCGACATCTGCTTTAATCGGTTGGGGCCCCACCATGATCTTTGAACAGTTGGTTATAGTATTTTTTGATGTTCTAGGAAATTGAAAAATCGCAAAGCGCGCTATTAACGCAAACTTCATTTTAAATAGGAATTCTACATAATTTTTTAGATTTGGATCCTACGCAAGGTTTCTCAATACACCCTTTTCCTAGTAACCCGCACAGCAAGCCTAGGAGGTACATTTTTGGCAGAGAAATTAATTAAAAATTGTTGGTGGGAGATGATGGAAGACTCCTCAATAATGCTATGTTCATTTACAATGGAATTGGAAAATGCAACTTAAATTGAACTAACTACTCGCACTCATTCGATGCGTGACACATTTTAAAACAAGCCTGGACGAAATTAGTGTCAGCAAAGTGCGTGGTTCTTTCCTTCGAGTTTCTCCAGCCACTTCACATTGTCCGCAACTCTCAAGCTACCCTATACCTAATTCATGCCGGAATCCAACTTTTTTTTGTCTCCAAAATTTATGAGAGTGAGGGTACAACACCCTGCAAGGGTCTTCAAATTATGGGGGTAGGGAAGGAGATTACCGTCAACTTCAAGCAACTGCACAGCTTCTTCGTTGATATGACCTTTTAGCTCATGGCCTGCTGGTTGACTTGGTAGATGGTGAATTCTGTTATGTGGACGGACATTTCTTGAGTACCGATATGCATACTAGCTGCACCACTGCATATTATGAAACTCGGAATGATGTCCTGTTGTTCTGAGCGGTGCAGCCTTACGACAATGCTCCGCTTAAGTCCAAAGGGGGTATTATGGGGTTAATTTTTCTTGCACCGAAATGTTTTATTGCCGGCCAAGTAGCCTACATTTTTCTTAACTTGAGCACCAATTCTGGTCTCATTGTTTTGACGTACTTGATTCAAGTTTAGTATGATTTTGCCATTGAGATGGACTGGGAGATCGTCCAGCTTATGGTCGGTGAAATTGATATGAACTAAAATTTCAACTCGTTCATCTTGATCCCATTTCCTTTTTGACCCTCCATTTCATTGTCTATTCTTGAAGACGTGTAATAAATCTCTTGAGTTTTGCTATCTCTCGTGGGTCAAATTACCAACACTAAGTACCATCTGCGAACGTTATCTGTGCGTTCCCCTCATTGGCACATCACTGGTGAAGTGGTACACAGGATGTATCTAAGTGGGCAGAGTACGCTCTTTTTTGGGACACCACCATGTAATTTTACTTATCAATTACCAAGTTTTTTACTAAAATGAAAGGGATTTGATGCTATACAAAATAATAGTTTTTGGAGCAATTGGATAGCTGTGCTGTCACTAGGCAACATGAGGGGGTAGGTAGTGGAAAGAATAAAGGATTTGCCCTCTATTTCTAGTCAGTAATGCATTAGGTCCTTTGCTTGGAGGTCTTTGGAAATAAAAATGTTATTATAATAGGTATTGTGCTTAAAAAACGAAATTATTTAGGGCCTTCGGATTGATAAGATGAATGAAAGACAAATAAAAAGTTGCACACAAACACTCTGCAAATATGACAATTTTTTTCGTACCTTTTTTTTTTTTTTTTTTTTTTTTTTGGTTTAGCGATTTAGCATTGAATAGTATTCAATATAATTATTGACATTTGTGAAGAGGTTTGGATGTGAAGTTTACTACCTGGTTCCCACCCCTAAGGGAAAGATGCAACCAAGGAGCCAAAAAGGTTACTTCTTGAATGTCAGCAAACTGGCTATCTGGTCTTAGATGCAATTACCAGAAAGCTAGTGAGATCCAAACATGTCGATTTTGTTGAAGCAAGAACGTATGGTTCCAACCAAGCAGTTTCGAGACATTCAGAAAGGGGGGAGCCGTTCCAGGTAGATGAGGAATATTCAGCAGGTGACGAGGGTGTTGGAGTTGAGGAAACAACACAAATACAAAACAACACTGATGAAAATTTAGAACAGCCCGAATCACAAGTTCCACGAAGCGAACCAGAACAATCGAGCCTACCTGAAAACGTTGAATTTCAGGAGGTTATAGGCGATCAAGGTGACTGGGAGTTCTACGAAACAATGGAATAAGGCGCATACCTGACAGAGGAAGGGGATCCTGAGAGCTACGCTGAAGCTATAAATTCGAAGGATTCTGCGCTGTGGAGAGGGGCAATAAATTCAGAATTTCAGTCCCTTGCAGAGAATGACACTTGGAAAATAATTCCAAAGTCTAGTCTTCCTCCTAACACAATGATCCTCAATACAAAAATCTGCAAATTCTTACACACGGGTTGGTTATTCCTCGAATGGGGGAAACAGTGGATGTGGTAGGTCCCGGACCCATTCCAATCGATTCAGGGTCCAAAATTTAGTGGAAAATGATACCCTACTCGCCTAGATCGCCCAAAATCTCGAAAAATCCATTTTTCAAAAACACATTTTGACCCCTACCCCGCCCAAATTTGGTCCGATCGGGCTGAAAAGTTTCGAGGACCCATCTCGGCTGGGAACAGACCCCTGACCCAAATTTCAGATTTTAAGAACATTTTCTACTACCCAAAACGGCGCGGACAATGGACGGCGTACGGCGGACGGACATTGACCTTTTTTGATCAGGACATCATGAAACGTCCAGAAAAAAATTTTGAGCCGAATCGGAGAGGTTGACCATTATCATGAAAACATAGGTTGATTATTCAAGCAATAACCAAAATGGGTCAATAAGAGGAAAGTCGAAGCCGATGGATCTGTTCGATACAAAAGCAGATTAGTCGTGAAAGGGTTTGCTGATAAAAAAATCTGCAAATTCTTACACACGGGTTGGTTATTCCTCGAATGGGGGAAACAGTGGGTGTGGCGGGTCCCAGACCCATTCCAATCGATTCAGGGTCCAAAATTTAGTGGAATATGATACCCCACACGCCTAGGCACCAGAAATCCTGACACATACAAAATGGGTGGATACATACCCATTTTGACCCATAACTTCTTCCGGTGGGTGCCAATCGTTCTGGGACACACATCATTGAATTCAGCGTCTAAAATTTAGTGGAAAATGATACCCCACACGCTTAGGTAGCAGAAATCCCGAAAACACATAATCATATTGGGTAATAAATACCCAATTTGACCCATTACTTCTTCCAGTGGGTGCCAATTATTCTGGGACCCATTTTATTGGATTCAGCGTCCAAAATTTAGTGGAAAATGACACCCCACTCGCCTAAATCACCCAAAATCTCAAAAATCCATTTTTCAAAAAAACCCCTACCCCCTCTAAATTTGGTCCGATCGGGCTGAAAAGTTTCGAGGACCCATCTCGGTTGGGAACAGACCCCTGACCCAAATTTCAGATTTTTAGAAAATTTTCTACTACCAAAAACGGCGTGGACAATGGACGGCGGACGGCGTACGGCGGACGGACATTGACCTTTTTTGTTCAGGACATCATGAAACGTCCAGAAAAAAATTTTGAGCCGAATCGGAGAGGTTGACCATTATCATGAAAACATAGGTTGATTATTCAAGGAATAACCAACCAAAATCAGTATGACTTGTCAGAGGTATACTCACCTGTGGCAAGACTGAATGAAAGACAAATAAAAAGTTGCACACAAAAATTCTGCAAAAGAGACAATTTTTTTCGTATCATTTTTTTTTTTTTTGGTTTAGCGACTTAGCATCGAATAGTATTCAATATAATTATTGACAAGTAGCCTGCAGTATGTACCTAAAACAGAGTTCAGTTTTTCACAGGTCTCCACGGCTCTTGGGCTCTGAAAATGGGAACGCCAACCACCTCCACAATAATTTCTTTATCACACTGTGCATTTCTGTTCTGTTCCTGTGTTGTTCTAATGTTCTCCAGTTGCTCTGTGTCAGGGAATGTTGGAATGTAAAGATTTCGCGTTGTTCGTCATTTATATAATAGCTAACGCTGCAGTATTCGTGACCATGGTGTAGTTAGTACCATGCTTACTCATTATTTTTAATTTAGGCCGGAAACCATCGAGCATAGCTTGTAAGTATGTATTGTTCTACTGGTGCGCTAAGATAGCACTTCTTAGGTAAGTCGGGTAGGAACGGTTGTTCGTCTTCTACATAATTCTATTATTACGATATTCCTCAGCCTGAGTAGTGAAGAATATAAATATTATGCGTCTAGAAAACTTGAGGTCCAAGGGTTTGAAAAACTATTCAACTTTCATTGTAGGATTTAGTAGAGTGCTATTCTTAAGTACACAATATAATATATTTACACATATTTACAAAGCCTTTGCCTAATTCACAAGTTCCGTACACATAACGAGTGTTTGCTTTCTTTACCTCCAGTTAAGCACTCGGTACTTACCTTCTTATTACCAAGGAACTTGTTCCCAGTGCTTGGAATTAATGACCCTAACAGATCATTCATTTAGGGCTGTGATCTCCATGAAGAAAGTCGGACACAGTCCAAAGTCCGGATAAGTTAGGTAGTGGTACCTAAATGAAAGAAACGCTGCAAATTCATTCACACGGGTTGGTTATTCCTCGGACCAGGCGCATGGAGACTCATTTCTTCAATGTGGGGAAAATGGGGGAAACAGTGGGTGTGGCGGGTCCCGGACCCATTCCAATCGATTCAGGGTCCAAAATTTAGTGGAAAATGATACCCCACACGCCTAGGTACCAGATATCTCTAAAACACACATTCGAAATGGGTAGATACCAATTCTGACCCATAACTTCTTCCGGTGGGTGCCAATCGTTCGGGGACCCATTTCAATGGATTCAGCGTCCAAAATTTAGTAGAAAATAATACCCTACTCGCCATGATCGCCAAAAATCTCAAAAATCTATTTTTTTGAAAATGCAAATTTTGACTCCTAGTCCATCCAAATTTGGTCCGATCGGGCTGAAAAGTTTCGAGGACCAACTAGAGCCGAGAACGGACCTTGGACCCAACATTTCAAATTTTTAGAACATTTTCTACAACCAAAATTGGCATGGACGGCGGACGAACATTTGCTTATTTTGATCTAGACACTTTGAAACGTCCAGAAAAAATTTTTGGGCCGAATCGGAGAGATTGACTTATGCATGAAAACATAGGTGTTGTTTATTCAAGGAATAACCAACCAAAACGAAGACGGTCGAACAGTTTTGGTCTTTGGAGGAACTAGACAACGGTAATTTTGGTTGCTTTAAAAAATAAAATATTGAAAAATTTATTAAGCCTACATTTTTAAAAACACGTGGCTTTTGATCCTACTTCTCTGAGTACGTCACAGAGCAACTTGATGTAGCCGCGAAACGACTTTTATATTACCAAATCGATGATTTTATGCCTTACTCTACTGGAAACGTGGTAAAATCCCTTTCTAAAAACGTGTTGTCCAGGCAAACCAGAAATTCAGCGATCAATCTACTTACCTAATTTTTCCGGGAAATTGCCCAGTCCTGAACATTTTCTCTTGTCTTGCCAAATTGTTATGTGTGCACTCATCTTGAAGAGATTTGGAAGAAATATTGCGCACTTCACTCGCCGCTTTTAAAATTGGACGGATGGCAGTCCTACATTCATTGAACCACGAAAAGATACATCACAACATGATAATATTGGTAACGGTACTGAATCCGAACTCCGCGCCCGATGGATGTCTTGCCGAACATACTCCCTGCATACAGGATCATTTTTTTACTATTCAAGTGTTACTTATTTTGCTCTTGTTGTTTCCAGAGTCGACACCTCTTTCGTGCTGACACATACTCGCTATCGGTCGTTATGGTCCTCTTCCATTCCATCTTCTTCATATAACTAAAGTACCTTCTAACGACCTAGAAGCCATGGCCCAGGACAAGAAAAGCTCTGATGAGATATTGAAGGAGCTGTTTAATTCCATTCATGATATCGTTCCATCATCCGATGACGACGAAGCCAGCGACGTTGAGAAGAAAGTCGTAGTGAAGAAGGAACGAAAATCCAAAAGTAGTTACGATAGGACTTACAGCTCCAAAAGTAAGAAGCACAAGAAAAAGAAGAAAAGTAAAAAGAGCAGTACTAAGTATTCCCTCAGCATTTCGTCTGAAAAAAGTAGAAAGTCTTCTTGCGAAAAAAAATCAAAAACACATGCAATGGGCAACATCAAAACTGAAAAAGAGCTCCCATTAATTGACCTTTTGAAAAAAGAAGTCATTGAGTCTGTTACTGAACCGCACGAAATGAAACTGCAGCCTTCATCGATGATTGCTAACGTAAAAATTAAACAAGAAAACTGCGTATCTCCACAAAAGAAACAAGAACTTGGAGATCAAGAGAGTAGTATGATAGTGAACAAGGATACAACCAGTGCGCCTATTGCCTTGTCTGAAAAAGATCAGCCTTCATCCAAGGTAGCTGATGTCTTCATTGAGGATCTCATGGATAGTGGAGAACATACGCAAGCTGTGATTTTAGGTAAACTACTACCTTTCATGTATTATGTTCAGTGAGTAATTTTTTTATATTGAAGTTGAAATTCCTTGTTTCCAGATAAAGTCAAAAAGACTATTCAAATTAAAAATTTGGAGAACAGTACCATACTCAAGGATGCTGCAAAATTAAAGGAGGGAAATTCGAAAAAAAGGAAATACGAAGACGGGGAGTTGAGTGACAGTCTAAGCGACGTATCTTTGAGTGATTCTAGCTTACTGACTCTTACGCCCGACGAGGGTAAGACTTCGATGGCATTTTATATCATGTTATGATTATTATAGAATTCTTTGGGTAGAAATGTTTCCTTACAGTCAACTGGTTGTTTCAGGTGACGACTCGGGCGTGCTCAAGTAAGTGCTAACTTTTTTTAGCATGGAACATGCTTTAGCCTTGGACTCACTTGCCGAAAAATGTCACACGGAATGGGTGACGAAATTAGGTGACGTTACCATAGTAACCATAGTAAACAATCTTATGTGTCGCTAGAAGAAGACATGGCTAAAGGATGTTCCATGTTTCTCGAATTTTAGCCGTAGGCTCTATGTGAAAAGCATCCGGGGGTCCAGGGGGCTTGCCCCCTGGCGAGAGACGCAGCGCCGAGTTTTTTTTAATTTTTTATTTATCGGTAGAATAATTAGAAAGGAAACGTATACCTCAGGGGCAAAATTAGTAGGATCCTCTTGTTATTATAAGTTCACGGGTCAGGCGCATCAATTTTGCAATTTATCGGTAGAATAATCAGTAAGGGAACGTATACCTCATAGGCGAAATTAGTAGGATCCTCTTATTATTATTAGTCCACGGGTCAGACGCATCAGGCTTCAGATCACCCTGGTTGTTCGAACACAGTCCACTTGAGGACATTCTGGGCAATCTTTGCGGTAATGTCTCAGACTTTGAGCGAGTGAGACGGTGAATAATTTTAAAATGGGTATGAAGGAAGGTACACACAAAAATTCATCTCTATTGGCTATGCAATGACTGAATGAACTTCTATGTCCTTTGTGAATCGTTTTTTGTTGTTAGCTTAGGAAAAAAAGTTAATCAGCTCAATGTGTTTTAACTGATGTTCCTCCTGGAAATTGACATCAATTTGAACATTGAAAACCATGTTCAGAGCTAAACCAAAATTAACGTACAAGACCACCTACAGCAGTTGAAAAAAGATTGCCTATGTTAAGTAGTTATTTTATTACAAACAACTTAATTGAAGGAAGACATAAACAATAGATGACAAATAATTTGTAATAATTTGGACACCTCAGAAAACGGGAAACACTTGCAGAATTGCTTGAGCATTCTATAAGAAAGTACAAAGGTGGACTAGTTATTTATGGTTTTTCAAGATGAAATCGTCATGTGGCAACACTCGGTCAGAACCTTCGAGGTTTGTTCTGAGAATGCGATTGGTCAGTTAGGAAAAGTCGTGTATTGTCCGACTGAGAGCCTTTACCTTTCATACCGCCTACCGTTCATGTTCTATGTGTTGGCCCTTTTTGGTTGGCAGCTCCCTCGTGTCAACCTGTGACTATGATTTTTTGATATATTCGACTTTTCAAGCATTTGACCTGCATCTCCATCACTTTCGGCCTTTTTTCCATGATTATTTTAAATTTTTAGGAAGCTGTTTTTGATTCTTATTCCATTATTCCTCATGTCCTGTACATTTCATAAAAACATTGAGAACAATTGATGTAATTTCCTCATTAGAGAGATCATGAGTAAAATCGTCGAAGTTACTCTTCAGTTATGCCTTCGGTTTTCGGTTGCAGGAAGGTAGATCATCACCGCAAACATAAAATTAAAAAGAAAAAAAAGAAGAGCAAACACAGCCGAAAGGACCACAAGAGAGGTGGCTCAAAAAGACATTCCGAACGATCCGATCCGAGAATAAAGGAAGAAGTTGACAAAGGCAAGATAGAGCGGAGGGTTTATCGTCGTTCGAAAAGTCGTAGTCCTTGTGGGTCCGAGGCAGTACACAAATTGTCATCTCACCGCAAGAGCCGTCATCGAGATCGGCATAAACATTCCAGGTACCTTCAGAGCTTTTTGTAATATGAAATTTTGTTATAATAGTGTTCAGTAGAAAGTTACGTTGTTATCGTTATTTACCGATTTTACTCTGTAGAAGGCGATTGTTAGGATTAGTAGGCGACATTGGTCAAGCTCCACAAAATATATTCCCATTTCTTAATTATTCTCAGTATATTTCCCAGTTCCAGGTCACGTTCTCAAGACAAAACGAAGAGTCCGAATTCCCGGGACAGATCACGATTGAAAGTATCCGTTGATAGAGATGATCCAAGGGAGAGAGTGAAGAGGAAACATTCGAGAGAGCGGAGCCCCGACTGGAGATCGGGCAGGAGTCGCGACCCATCAAGGTTTAATATTTCATAACTTAAAGAGTATTATTATTTACTAGAATGCTTGGCTCGTTGCCATTTTACTGTTGCGTGCGAGCTTTGGGGTAGTAGTTTTCTTTATGTTGCTCGTCGTGTACCGCAAGCTGTTTCACTTTTCAACTTTAAAAACCTGAGAAACATACTTGTGTACTAAAAATTCAGTGGCCATGAAGAAACCGATTTACGAGAATGTTCATTTTGTACATTGTTGAATTAGAAGTACCTAATTGCTCCAAAATGTGACCTTGTGCAACTTCTGTGCTCCAATTGTGGTGGAAATACAGGCTGTGAAAATAGTCACATTCCACTAATGAAGTGGGAGGAGAGGGAAGTCCGTTGATTCACGTTCAATTATTCATGTTCAATTTTTCAATCCCAGACATCATCTCCTTACAATCAATAACATCTCAGGGGGTGCAGCATCCGGAACGTCTCAGTTTCTCTTCTTCCTCGAATGAAAACCTACCCCAAGAATGATTGCAATTATCTGTCAATTTTTCAGGCTCAGCAATGACAAGACTGGATATTTCATCGACAAGGGCAAACTCTTGGAAATAGCAAGGAAAAACGCTTTATCCATGCTGAAGCAGGGGCACGTTGGAGGAGACATGAGCAAAGTAGTTCTCACTGCTGGAGGCAAAACTGTAGACGAACTAACTGGTGAGATTCTCCGCTGGTGCGGCTAAGTATCTGTTATCTACTGAAAGCTTTGCGAAAATAGATTTTGCTTTTTGAATTTTCCAGATTTTTGCAAACACCTATCCCGTAAGGAGGCAACCGGCGTGGAATCAGAGAGTTCTGACAGTTCTTCGGATGAAAGTGAAAAAGCGTTCCACCATCCATTCTTATTGAAAGAGCGGCCAAACAAGATAATCATGAATATTAGAGTAAGTTTGACAGTTTGTAACTTAGCGGTAGTTGTGTTAGTCTGCAGTTAAGCGGTGCTGTGAATTTTCTTAACTTTATCAGTTCTTATTTTCGTTTACTTGTTATAGAATATGGCTCCTATCCCAGTCAAGACCCATCAAGAGATGGCAACAGAGAATTTAAGACTGCAATTTCCTGTTTCGAGTGGTCAACAACATCGTAAAACAGGTTAGGTGACTTTTTGAACCGACCTGAATCTCGCCAGAGCACGGTAGAAACTTCAGCGTTTTTTTTTTTTTTTTTTTTTTTTTTGGTCAGCAGAAAGCGAGTGGGTACCTGTGTCGCCCAAAAATACCGAACCGAAGCCAACACCTTCCAAAGTTGTCAAAGATCAGGCAGCTCCAAAAGCTATTGAACCCCCTCCACCCCCGCCACCAGCCACGCAATACCCTACCGTCTACCCAAATCCTGCCGAACGGGTATGTATTGCGTATGTTAAGACGATTACTCGCCCTTCCAGTAGCTAATGAGTTTATCCTATTCATTCGCAATAGTCATGTCGTGTTTTGTTCTCAGAGGCCGATTGACATTAGTGCGGCCATATCTGAAAGATTGGCTGCCATTCGAAACGAAACCGAATCTGCTCATAAGCCTGTGTACCAGACAGTGAGTTGAAACGTTTCTGACATTGTGCCTACCGTTTAGGTCCATTAATCCAATTTTCAAAATCCTTGAAAAATCCAAATGGGGAGACCCTTGGGAGACTGAAGTTCCCCCACAGAAAGGAGAAAGCCATAGGCGCCCGGAGACCTGGTTACTCGGTACTCCAACAATCCATTAATTGATCACATCGATACTTCTTATTCTCTCCTGCCCTCGGATTCAAATAGGTTGTTGGCAATCAACAAGGTTGCTGTGATTTTTGGATACTGAACTTGACTTCTACTTTACACTTTCTAAGTTCATCTTGTATTTCCAGGGCTCTAGCGGATGGGGCGATTCATCTGTCAGTGGTCTCTTCACTGGTTCGACTGGCGCCCGGATGTTAACGCCGTCTGAACTCGCATCTGGCCAACAGGCTTGGGCAAGACGGGTGAGTAATCAAACCTCTTAGAGCATTAAATTCTATGCTCAACGCGCCCCTAAATTTTTTAATTTGAGCCAACTTGAACATAGCATGCTCAACGGTCGTTCGACTGTATGAAAACAGGGAGCATTATATGCACTGAAAGTCTGTAAGTCGGTCAGATGAGCTTTTTGAAAAATTTGTCACTGGTGAAAGTGGTAAATGGATTGGATGGCCGAAATGTGTAATTTAGGTGATCGCTAAACGAAGAACTTGATGCTCTTCAACTTTGTTCCTATGGATTTCAACGTAGAAGGAATATTTTTTTACGACTCACACGCACCCAAAAGCGCACATTTTTTGCACAAGAGAAACATGGAATTTTGTTTTGGTTTTTATTGATAGTGGCCTTAATTAGGTGAGGATGGGAGGCTTGGGTATTCAACGTAAAATTATCTGCGATTCCATTTTAGTGAGTATACGTTTCACGGCAGATCCTTCGTTTCTAAGATATTAGCAATAAAATTAAACAATTGTAAAATGTTCTTATTGTGATTTTCAACCAACGCCTGTCAGCAAACTTCAGATTCCGATTCAGTGGTTTGTAAAATATCTAAAATTTATTAGGTTTCACATGGAAACCAGCTAATTTTTCTCACCAGAAAACTAGCATTGCAGCTTGAGTTGAAATGAATGGCTGAATGAAATTAAATGAACTTTTCGATTGTTCCTTTTTTCAACTATATCGGCTATGGGAATTTGAAGCATACTGGGCCTTTGATTCCAAGGTTGAACGTCCTACCTTCATCAAAAATTATTTGCCCCTGTCCCGCGTTAAATTGTCGCGAACTGTTACCAAACTTTGATTCTATGAGGTGTTGCATGTTTGCGGACGGTCTCACCTCTAGCAGAGTATTGCCTATTGTTATTCTCTTTTTTGAGCCCGAAAATTCTGTTTTTTTAAGATTGTGTCTGGTTCCACGGAAGCTAGTTTGCTAAAGCTAATCGTAGTAAGGATTATCAGTCCTTTCGTGAGTCTACCCCTCTGAATGGTTGTGGTATCTCGAAGGGCCAAAACTTGTCAGCAGCCCAGTCATTATTTTGAAAATCTTTTAACTCAGTTGTTATATTTTTTATTATTTTTTTTTTCTGAATGCTTGAACGAATGAGTGAAATAACCTCCGAACTAAGCTTCAGGCATTTGTTTTTCCAGGACCAACTAATGAGCGCTTTGCCGGTGAGCGGTGGCTTCGGGATGTCTTTACTCCAAAAAATGGGCTGGAAACCAGGTGAAGGCCTGGGTAAAAATAGCGAAGGCACCCTCGAACCCCTCAAACTACCAGTGAAAATGGACAAGAAAGGTAATTGTGATCAATGGAATTGGTTATTTTAGACCGTCAATCCGCCTCCCTTTCTGTAAATTTGTCACTTCGAAAATTCCTCTCCTATTCCAGGTTTGGTTTGTGCCGAAGAAATGTCACATCGACAGCAATTGAAAAAAGTGGGCATTGGACCAGTCAAACCTGCCCTTCCCGTTCACAAATCCTATGAAGGTGAGTGTGCCTCGCATTAATTTTGTAGGTTTTCTCTTCCAATCCGAACCGAACCCAAGTGGTGAGATATTTGGGCGAAGATAATGTGATATATTTGAATGCCGAGCTGTTCACTAGCCCACTATAAAACAAGCTATATCTTATAATATATTTTTTAGGTAAACACCCAGTTTCGCTGCTGAACGAATATTGCACCAGAAAGCGATTTACCACCCCAGAGTTTGAAACCGTGTCAGAAAACGGCCCTCCGCATCAAAAGCGATTTATAATGAAGGTAGCAATCGTTTCATGTTTTAAAATCAATATTTACCCAGTATTGTCATGATTGTTTCTCAATTGAGACGCGTAAGCCTTTCATGTAAATCTTGTTTAGTCGTAACTTTCGGAGTGCAACTCCCTCACCTATGTAGAGCTGTAAAAGACTGCTGACACGCTTGAGTTGTGCGTTCAGAAGAAATGGCGTTTAAGTTCAAAGGTGTAGGTACCTACTGGCGAATCTCAAACCAAAAATTCTCAATTTATCATAAAAAAAAAGTTGAGATTTAAAAAGTTTTTAAATTCAATTATACTTTTATGTGAACGTTTCCAATATTTTCTTTAATTTAGGGGCCTTCGTTACCTCAAGTACTACTGGAACTTAAGACCTTCTAACCCAAATCTTACAAAAATATATTTATCTAGAAATGAAAACTGAAAAATAACAAATAATTTTTGACTAATTCCTAAATACATAAGCATTCGTTGTAGTAAAATTGTTATTTGTGCTCCATTCGTGTTCATTCTTACATTTTCGGATTTATAAATTCTATTTACATTCATATTTTTGATTCGTGATTTAGTGCGCCCAACATTGTGCTTAGCCTGATTCCAGTCTGATTTCCGCCCACCAAGCAAATATTTGGAATTTTTTTATAAATTGGTTTTGATATTTTGGGGTGCTTTGACATTTTGGCCCATTTTGTAGCCTAGAGCGAAAAAACTAGATCGGTATGAGGTGGTAGGCTTCTCTATTCATAGATACAACCCCCCCACCCTTGTCATAACTGGACACGCTTTTCTTTCCCTCTACAAATAAGCATTTTAACTAAATCACTTTTTGTTCCTCCCAGGTTACCGTGAATGGAATCATGTATATACCCTCCATAACAAGCTCGACGAAAAAACTGGCGAAAAGCGAAGCTGCCAAAGCATGTCTTCGAGCTCTGGGCGTCCTACCCAGTGTCTGAAAGTCCGTCGAAGTAATAAAGATTTCCAACAGGTTATTTGTTTAAATAATACATATATTATATACCACTTGTATTAGTTTACAAAATAAATAATTCAAGTCGGTTGTACAAAAAAAGTCCACTATTTGCTCGCTCATAATACGATTGTGTAACATCACACAGTGGAAACACGAACTTTTTGTTATCCTCGTTCCATCAATCAGCTTAACCAACGCTGAATAAAGTGAAACTGAGAGGTGGAAGTTGAAAGGTTATAGACTGCGGCAGGCCGATCGTAAGGTTTCTAGTTTGAGGTGTAAGGACACGTTTTCTGACGACGCATCTCATCATCCTGAAAGACACTTCACAGTCGTTTCGTGCTCGGTTCGCTGCAGAAATATCATGAATTCAGAAAATTCGCCAAATTTATAAATCGTGGCGATCTATTTTTAAGGTGATACTGGATGGAATCTTTTACCTTCTCTCGCGCATTGCGATACAACTTGTTTGGTTTTCCCCTTTGCGTCTTCGGATTCTGTTGAGTACATGTCAATCAGTTTGTTGGCGTTCTCTGCAGAGAGTTTTCCTCGAGCATCAACCTTGAGCGTTAACGAAAATTCTGTATGTTAACGTTTAAGTTTACTACCAGTGATTACCACAGGGACTCCCAATGCAAACTAATCCTAATAAACCTATGAAAATTAAAAATTGCAAATGTATAGTTACCACTCCGAGGGATTTCAACACGCAGGATATGTAGCACTGAAAATGAGCGTATTGGTATATGAGAAGTTTTCATTGTTTTCACCATATTACGAGATTTCTTCATAACGTCAAGAGCTCTCCCCACAACTATATGACAGTTTGTTAAGGAAATGTAGTATAAAACTGACACTCGACCTAAACAATCTTGAAACCGGGCTCAGGAAAAATTGTAGATTTGAGATTTTTGTGATTAATTCACGATTCTGCCTTTCTTTTCCATTTTATTCTATGAAATTGTTACTTGTCGACAATACTGCTTCGTGGTGACCGTTTAATACAGTTCTTGGAGTCTTGGTGCTCAATGTACTCTAATAGAACTAAAAACTGCATGTTTACGTGCTGCACTACCGTTTTGAAAACACTTACTTTTCCTTGTTGATTACTTGGTAAACTTCCCTGTTGAATGCGTTGAGCCTCATCTGGAAATCAAGGTTACTTGAAATTTGTTATTGAGTTTTGTGTTATAAATTGATATAACCCGATGTATAATGTGATTTACCGAACGAGATTTTCGACTGCGATACACACTGCGCAGAATAATCCATCAATCCAACATCTGCGGCACTCTAAAAGAATGAACGTATGTTTTAATTGGGATCTTGTTATGGAGGACAAGACAGTACGCTAAGCTGTTGAAATTTGAATGCATAAGCGGGTTATACGGGATTCTTTGGATGTCAGGCAACCATGCTGCCCTTGCGAGTTTTAGGTCCCTCATTTAGAATCCAATGAGGCGGGTGCTGGAACGATTGAAACCCACTGGAAGAGGTAATGGGTCAAAATGGGTATCTATCAACCTATTTTGAATGTGGGTTTTCAAGAAGTCTGGTACCTAGGCTTGTTGGGTATCACATTTTCAACTAAATTTTGGACCCTGAATTGATTGGAATGAATCCCAGAACGATTGGCACCCTCTGGATGAGGTACGGGTCAAAATGTGAACCTATCTACCCATTACGAATGTGTTTTCGTAATTCCTGGTGCCTAGGCTTGTGGGGTATCATTTTCCACTAAATTTTGGACCCGGAATCGATTGGAATGGGTTCGGGACCAGCCACACCCACTGTTTCCTACATGTTGAAGAAATAAGTCTCCATGCGCCTGGTCCGAGGAATAACCAACCTCTGTGATTTTCCAAGGAATAATCAATCATGGTGGAAGAATTTGCAGTGTATTTGGTTGATATACCTTGAATAATGAACCTATGTTATACAAAAAGTCAATCTCTCCGATTCGGCCCATCTGGGCATTTCAAGGTGCCTAGATAAAAATATCCATCCGCCGTCCACATGGATTTTGGTTGTAGAACATTTTCTAAAAATCTGAAATATTGGTCAGGGACCCGTTCCCGGTTACAGTTTGTCCTCGAAACGTTTCAGCCCGATCGGACCAAATTTGGAGGGGTTAGGGATCAAAATGTGTATTTTGAAAAATGGATTTTCAAGATTTTCGGCGTTCTAGGCATGGAGGGTAGTATTTTCGACTAAATTTTGGGAGCTGAATCCAATTAGGCGGGTGCTGGAACGATTGGAACACACTGGAAGATGTTATGGGTCAAAATGGGTATCCATCAACCTATTATTAATGTAGACTTCCGAGAATTCTGGCATTTCAACTTTTTTTTTTTAGATTCGCTGTAGAATTGAACCTTACCTATTCTGACTTATGAAATGCGATAGGCAGTAATTTATCAGCAATGATTTACAGTCAGTTATTCAACTTGTGCTATCGGTAAAATCTGAAGAACTCACCTCGAGCCACCAAAAACCGACAAGAATAAGCCGAATGATGAATCTCGCGATCATTTTTTACCCAATAAAAAGGTTCAGATTCTCTTCTTGGTGTCGTAGATTTTCACCGATGGAGCAGCTCACTATGAATTACTTTAGTCGCAAAAAATGGATATATAGCATTAGTGCCGGATCGAGCGGAGGCCTCGGAAGCTGGATATTCTTTCTGAATTGCTCCAAATTGTTTCCAATTAGACGCGCTGTTTTTCCGCTCAACCCTGGTCGAACGTATCAAGGTTCCGGTCGCGTCCTCCATTGAAGGTACCAGGAAAGTCCACGCCAGACTCGTTAACAAAAGGTTTCGACCATTTTTAGGGTCCCCCCTTGGATCATCCGTTCATGTGTTGGTGTAATTTATTTGGATAAATGATGACGATTGAGATATCTAGATAATTCTAAGTGGTTTGTTCAATTCAATTCTCCTTGAAAACCGTTCGTTTTGCCTCGACATCGTTCAAGTTGCAATTATTTTACTATTCGCGGCCTTTCTGGCACGTAATCATTTTAGTCTGGAATGAGAACATTGACATCTGTACGAGAAACAAAAATGACGTTCCTTTTCGGGAGTTAAAAAAAAAGGAAAACCAATTCAAATAATTTATTATTGGAAACATTTTCCATATTATCAATTCATTTATTTAATGATGGGAAAAATCAAGTGATGAGAGTGTGCGACGCGTCTTCCAATTCTTTTTCGAATTCCGGTAATTCAATCAAGCTCGCCATTTCTCCCTTCAACTTAGTACCTCCTCTAATCATGTTTTTCAGTTGGTTCTGCAATGGAAATCGTTGCGTTAAATTAGAAATTCGGTATATTTTCAAAATATACAGGTAGTTGAACCTGTTTACTTACGAATCCGACCTCCTTGATGATGCAAAGCAGGAAGCCCTGGAAGCCAATATGCAGAGTATACAAATATGAAAAAAAAATATATATGGTTTTGATAATTTCAATTGCTCCACTAATCAAAACTTACTATATAGATGCCCGAAAATTTGATACTTACTCTTCCTTTTGCGTCCGTCGGAAGTCTTTTGTTCTTAATCGCATTTTCTATGTCACCTGCAAAATGCAATGTGGTAGAAATAAATTTTACAATGGTTCCATAGCTTATTTTAAGCTCTGAATTAGATGATGGACTTACTGGTTTGTATTCTGTATCTGTCTTTGCACATCCTCATTACGCGTTCTACCATCCGCAAAGGATCGTCTGCCTGAAAAAAAAGAACAGAAAAACACAGAAGCCTAAAGTAAGTACATTTTTAGCTCAAAAACAAAGACAACAACGTAACCTTTTCTTCTAGTTTGTGACTCATCGTAATTGTTTCCTCTTACGTAAATTTATGTTCATACGTATTAGATACACTTATATTTTGTATGCTTCCAGAGGCTGGAGACTCTTCAATAGAAATAGGAGTATTCGTATTGATTCGTGAATGAAATTTTAAATACGGAATGAATACAATGCGGACCTGAGTAAATAATATGAATTCGAATAAAGCAGAAATGACATTTTTACAATAATATGACTAAGATGTAGGTCATATTTACGAAATTTTGTATAATTTTCAAGTAAAAATTTACTTGAAGAAGAATGATTTACTAATAGGTAAGTATAGTATGGGAAAAAATCGAAATTATATTTTTGCTTAATCTTTATTTATGTCCGTATTCGTTACAATGTTTTCAGATGTATGCATTTTATATAAATACGCCCATTTATACTAGTCAAGCTATCATTCCAACACAACATACGTAGAGCGTGAACATTGGTCGCAAAAAGAAGTTTTTTTTGCAAGTTTTACCTGCGTTTGCGCAAATTGAGCGAGGCATATGATGAGAATGCCTATTCCTGCCGCTTTCATCGTTCCAGGTTCGAGGTTTGGATTACTGAAGTTCAAGGTGGATATTATCACGTCAACTTGTAGATACGTACTCCGGTTCCACCGAAGCAGATAAGCCTTTTATACTATAGTTCTCTTCTTCAGAAGAAGACGATACGCACGAGCGTTGATTTTGCATGAACAGTGTCATTCTTTCATGCGCCTTGCGGGGCTTCCTTTGGTGCGTAGTTCAGTTATTTTCAATTTGCCTACTTTCCTCGTACTCGCTGTTATGAATACCCAAGCGGTCCAAGATTCTACCATATCCTACCAATTTATCTACAATTAGTATAACAATTAAGAAGAAAGGTATTTTCTGAGAAGTTTCAGCCTCTGAGTTCATTCAGGGCTCAAGCAGACATTTACATCTCATTGAGAAAGCAAAGAAAAGGAGACTATGTGGGCTACTTCCCAATCATGTAATGTAGTTAATTCTTAATTACTTCATTGGTTGGAAAGCGAGTTTGGAGCGGTGAAGGAGACCATCAATAGCGTTTTGAAATTGGTGTCTTTTGTTGTGTACAGCAGGCTGGACGAGCAGAAGCCAAGTGTGTACGAAATATTTGAATGGACAGTGAGGGTTTTTGGGCATCCGGAAGGATGAGATAAAAAGTTGTGTTGAGCTATGTACTCCCCTCTCCCGAACAGTGCCCCCTGTCGTTGTTCCTTGGCAACAAAGAAATGATCTACTGAGAGCATGAGTGTAGAAGGTCCTGGTGGTGACCTACAGCAGCTCTCTTCTCACTCATACTGGATTGTCTCCACGAAGACACCCTATCGAATTCCAAAGTCAGCATTATTTGATAAAAAGTTCCTGAATCAAACTAGCTCCTAAAAATTAGATCAACCACATCTCACCTTAACAGTTCATTTTATTATTTCTGCCTGTTCTTCAAATGTTAAGCCTCATAATGGTGTATCCACTTGCCAAAAACCGACAGATTTTGTCCATAGTTGGGCTCCCTCGTCGTACAAGTTCGCTCATCTCGTACAAACAGTGGCTTCGAGGAAGGCTTCATTGAGGTCCGGCAGATTCTGGTTTCTAACTGCACTCGGAATTTACAGATATCCTTAAATATGATTTGTGTCACCGACTCAGGTCGGTGATTTCTCGTCAGACAGCCCAAGCATCAGACTAGTTTTTACCAGGGAAACTTTTAACGTCGGGGCCTTCAATGTTAGGAGGTTCTGGGTTTGTTAGATCAGGTCGGTTGGCACAAACTCATCCAAATTTGAACCTCATGACCAATATTTTACATTTATTTTGGTGGGAAATAATAAGTAATCAACGCCTAGGCACTTATGGAAAAGATATTTTATTTACCCAATAACCTCAACATTCTTCTGGACGTTACGGTACAAAATATCATGGAGAAACCTAAATTGTACAGGACAGTAGGCTGGAAACCTATTAACACGGCCAGAAAAAAATCTTACAGAAGGAAAGAGCATACGGGGTATGGAGTGAAGTACTCTTCAAGTCTGACAAGGATGTTAGAGGAGACCTTGCCTCTTAAGATCTTGAAACGTTTTACGATTGACCACATTTCCTTGGGAATCTTCAAACTCCTCCTCTTGTTCGGGCTGCCACCTCTCCTCTTGCTTGAGTGATTTTAGTTTTTCCCACAATACCAAAGCGTCTTCAATTTGCGTCACGTTGGCGAAATGAGCTGTGTTCGGAATCCCCAAACAACGCATGCCATGAGCGTGACGCCATTCCGCGAAATGCCTCTGAAAAGCTTTTGGCCCCTTGTAGATGAAATTTCCACAAATTTCACAGTTGTAACTGATATTGAGGCCGTGAAGCTTGTACAGCCAGTAGGGTATTGGCTTGCCGTCCCAGCCCAGCGGTAAGTTCTTCGGATTGTAAGGGACGCCGTCGTCATCGTCTTCAGCCTCGGAAGCGGATGAGGAACCTTCAACGTCTGATTCACCTCTCTCCTCCCCCGTTCGTGCCTGTTTCCTCTGGACATTTTCCTGCAACAAATCAACGGCTCAAGTCAATCTAAGGCTTAGTAAATGTCATGCAAGGTAAATAAAATAATAAATGAAGTGTAAGAATTCCTTGAGAAAGCGGAGATTCACCTTAGTGGCGGATCGTTGTTCAGCTAGTATTTCAGCAAATTTGTAAACTTGAGCTTCGAGGAACGCGATATCTCGCTGCCTCTCATGGTCCTTATTTCTGGTCGATTTCCCAGGTTTGGACTTTGCCAAAAGATTCGGATCCAACGACTTTTTCCCTTTGGTGCTGAACAATCGTTGAGCCCTTTCTTCCAAAGTGCCACCGCATTTGAGTCCCAGGGCCATCAAAGCGGACTTGAGACGATCGAGACCCAAAGAGGCGAGTTCTTCGGGAGATGAGAAAGCGGACAGGTCCAAGTGAGCGCCAACGTTGGTCAACACGGATCCGGTCTCCTTAGGCCAGCCAGGAAACATGCCTGCTTCCCATTGAGTGCTAAATTCTTTGTGAATTTCGTCGATTTCTTTGTCCATGTCGTGCAGGGGCTTGATCCTCAGGGTGTAGTCGTAAAGGTAGGCTAGCAGCATCTCGACGTATCTGTGGAAAATAAGGAAAGCATAGATTGGGAACTAAAACACTGGCGGACTAGTACATGCAGTAATGAAATATAAATTTTACCTCTTGTACTCCGACGATTTTCTATCTTTGTTGATGTCATAAAGGCGATCAAAAGTCGTCAAATACGTGATGTAATCGACTTTTTCGACGCCCTTCAAATTGACATACTTTTCATAACACTCGTGAAGATCCAAATACTTGCCATATCCTTCTTCGTCGGTGAAATCGACCAAATTGGCCGACTCGTCCGAGGGATTCTCCCTCATTCTGGCCATCTCTTCAAACTCAACGGACATCGGTACAGAGATTTCATTGGGGATCCGACGATAGAACTCTTTGATAGATTTCAACCTCGAGTAGAATTCTCCAAACTCGTTAGGGCCAGAGAGAGCCGCTACTTCGTCTTTCCGAATACCATCTTTATCCTCGTATAGTTCTTTCAATTTACCCGTACTGCTCATGTAGTGGTCCAAAAGCAACTTCAATCTGTGGTCGGAATTGATTTGTTCCCTGTAACTAGCCTTCTTATGGAGCATCTCTTTGACCATCGCGTCCATAAGGCGTTCACGCTCTTCATGATACCGCCGCTGTTGCTCCAGAATCGTTTCCATTCCGGTGATTCGTACAACCTACTTACGCGGAGAAAAGTTTTTAGAATGACACTATCCACATTGAAAAAGATATTCGGGAATGAAAATACAAGATAGACAGGGAACACAAATAATTCACTAATCAATAAACGTTTGAGTTTGAGGGACAAAATTCAGGTGTGAAACCGGAATCAAGCAACTCGCAATGGCATCGTCTTCTTGTTCAGGATATCCATTATCTGCCCCGGCGAAACGTGAAGTTCAACTTCATTCATTATTTTACATAAAATTTTTATGTAAAAGTGCCCACATGAGGTTTATAAATTCGGTATAAAGTCGCATAGATGTAAGAATATTACTTTTTAGGTGACCGTGGGTGTGTTTGACGAGGCACCGTGGATTTAGGCACCAAGTTCCTACGGATTTTTTAAAAGTTTTAGTGAAGTCAGTTTAGTTTTGCGGGTTTTGAACTACGTTTCACATCCTTGTAAATTGAGCGCCTTAACTGCGTACAGATATGCAGTCACGGAGTACTCAACTGATAAAATCGCTCTGCAATGTTTGTTGATAGGGTGTCACTGTGTTTGTGTTGTAGTAAATACCTACGAAAAAAATGATTCCAGTGTCATGAGATTTGCCCGAATCCCCAGTGAGATTATTCACTGATATTTTTCACAGTAATAGTTATAATAAATGAATAGCCCACGAAGAGAACACTGAAGAATGGGCACCAAGAACATTCCAGCACTCTCCAACTACAAACGATTTTTCATAATATTGTTTGCCGTGTTGATAGTGTCGTTCATCGCTATATTTTGCGGTATTGTAACCGTAATTCCGGAAGGTCTTGTTTATAGTAGTAAACCGTCGTATGAACCAATCGACTTGCAGGATCCCAGACAGTTTCCTCGGGTTGTCATTCCATCTGACACTCCTGTGTCCAGTGGGCCCAATCCGAAATGCTCGTACTACGACTGTTTTAACGTTTACAAGTGTGGACACAAAGGAGCGGGTAAGGAAAGTCGACATCAGTTAGAACTTATATTTAAGCAAGTATTTACAATTATTACCTATACCAGTTTATACTGCGCTACTACTGCGCAAAGTTCTGATTTTTAAATTCTGACTAAGGAGGGCCAGGAGTAATGTGCTTTTTATGAAGACCTAATATTATGATGGTTATTTAGAAGTATCATCATATATCTGGGTGTGTTGTGAGGAACCGGTGACGCTGAATAATCGGAGTACCATATCAAAATCGTGCTGGTTTATAATCCTGATTCTGACGACCCACATACCTTATAACAGTAACTTAATTGCCAAATCCGCCCTAAGAAAAATTATGATTGATGATTAAATAATAATGAAATTATTACAATACGTCCTTACGATACGTTTGTCGTTATTTAATAGTGAAAAATAAAGGAATGTATATAAAATGAATGTATCTTCTATTCTAGGGAAAATCCTCGTCTACGTGTACCCACTTAAAACTTACGTGAGCGACAAAGGCGTTTCTGCCACCAGCACTCCAATGACCAGAGAATTCTACAGTCTCATCTCGACGATTGTTAAGAGCGAGTACTACACTCCCAATCCTGAAGAGGCCTGCATTTTCGTTGTATCCATCGACACATTGAATCAGAACAGAATCAAGCTCAAAGAAACCTCTCAAGCGCTCGCGCTTTTACCATTGTCAGTTCATTCTGCTTGTATGGTCATAGAGTACTGGTTTTGTGCTTGTGACATTGTTGACACTTATTCCCTCTTCATTCTTCTACTTTTAGCTGGAACAATGGCGACAATCATTTGATATTCAACATGGTTGCTGGCTCAGCACCTGAGTACAAGCACTGTCATTGACTTAGCGATGGGCAATGCAATGGTGGCTGGCGCTGGGTTTGACTCCTGGTCTTATCGAGTCAGTTTTGATATTTCGCTTCCAGTCTTTAGTACTTCAGCTGTTACTTTTGAAGGAGACCCTCTAGCTAACCGGTGAGTTTTTGAGACCCCCTTATGTTTCGAAATTTAAAATTGGAATGGAAAAAACTAATGTTGGAACCCACTTCTGATCGATCATCTTGAACAAAACGTAAAAATTGTGACAATTACTTTCTAGGAAGTGGCTGATCATAAGCTCACAGCTAAATATCAATCAAGAATACGTAGCTGAGTTGTTAGAGCTCGCATCTGATCACAGTGAATTGCTTGTTCTACAACCATGTGACCATGTCCTGAACAGTACCGTTAGATGTGTTGGAAGAACAAGAACATTCTTCTACCCTCATATATTGCAGGTGGTTGTAAGCTCTAGCATTGCTAATTAGTAAAAAGACTATTGGTTCTCCGATAAACTGATTTCCCTTATTTTAGCAAGGAGAGTTCTGCATAGTACTAAGAGGTCTCCGTTTGGCTCAAACCGCTCTCCTAGACGCCATGGCCGCTGGTTGCATCCCAATAGTGGTAGCCAACACTATGATTATGCCTTTTGCCGAAGTTCTGGATTGGAAGAGGTAAATTTTGTTAAATTCTTTTGTAAGCTACGAGGCTGTGATTTATTGATATGATTTAATCTTCCGTCGATAGACGCGTGTAAGTATGTACCATTGAGGCCTAACATCTTCTGGGCTTCACTGAGTCCTTTGGCGCCACCGAAGCCTCCTGCTCAGATATTTTATCCGTATTTGCCTAACCGCTTTCCCCCACGCAGAGCTTCTCTCAGAGTAAACGAAGCAGACTTGGGCACAGTAGTGACGCTAGCTCAGTCGATATCTCCAGAGAAAAGGAAGAAAATGAGGCAACAATGTTTATGGTTACACAAGAAATATTTTTCAACGATGGAAGCCGTCACAACTACTACTTTGAATATCCTTAATGATCGAGTATTTCCTCAAAACTCACTTGTCTACGAAGACTGGAACAACCCGACGCATTTGGTGAGTTTTCCCCTATCTTTGCCCTTTAGTATCGCCTTATAGACGCAAGCTCTGTTCGTACAGGAGTATTCAGGTAGTTCGGTCAGTATCCAACTATGTCTTACGTTCTTCAGACTCCTCCGAAGTCACCTCTTTTCCTCGAGTTGACTGCTCCTCGTTGGCAAGGCTTCACAGCAGTCATCCTGACGTACGACCGAGTCGACAGCCTTTTTACACTAATCGAAAAGCTCGTAAAAGTACCTAGCTTGACAAAACTTCTTGTCGTCTGGAACAATCAAAAGAAATCTCCTCCGCCTTGTAAGTTAAACCACGTTGAATACAACCCCAATTAAATAATTGAATTACAATTCTTCTTACCTTTTCACTAGTTGATACGGCATTTGCTATGATATTCTATAATTTTATAACATCTGCTGTAATACTTATTCTACTATACGTTTCATTCCATTCTCCAGCTGCCTTGTGGCCTAGAGTGACAAAACCTCTCAAAGTCATCCAAACGAAAGCTAATAAACTATCCAACCGGTTTTATCCTTACGAGGAGATAGAAACGGAAGCGATTCTAACAATCGATGACGATATAGTCATGCTAACGTCTGACGAGTTGGAATTCGGCTACGAGGTAATTTTTTGTGAATTATACTTCTCTCAATTTGTACAAAATTGAGCTACCATTCAATCAATGGAACACGTTTAGGTTTGGCGAGAATTTCCCGATCGTATAGTTGGATTCCCATCGCGGTTTCACGTCTGGGACAACGCTACTGGAAGGTGGAAGTACGAATCTGAATGGACCAACCAGATCTCCATGGTGTTGACTGGAGCAGCTTTTCACCACAAGGTTTGTCTGCAAATTAATTTAAAGTCTCCATCCTTGAATGAATGTGTCTCGAATTCGAAAGCATGAGTGAAAATGAGTGAATGATTAAAAAAATGTCGCTCTTATTGAAGTTATTTAGTTCTTGTGACAATTCACATTTCAATTATGTGCAAACATTTCAAAAATTGTTATGTAATTTTAAAGTGATTTCTTCATACTTTTCTGTAGTCGTTGTAAATGTAACTAGAATATTCTATTTTGCTACAGTTCTTACAAAAGCTATTGAAAAATCAATTTTCGCAAAAGTCACATTTTTGGGGTAAATCGATAAATTTACTAAAATTGGGTAAACATTTCATTTTCATGGATGCATTTGCTGACATTCGTACTTATTACAGTAAACGTTACAAAGAAAAATGTCAATTTTGAACATTTTAGTAGAAACACGAATTTAAGCAAAATATTTAATTTTTGAAGAGTTTACCTTGGGATGCATTGAATTTTAGTACAAGTTGTAGATAAACTTGAAAATTCTAGGTTACAAAAAATAAAGTTGGTAATATAATCATATTTATATAAGTTCTCATAAGGACTCAACCGAATCTCTTTGCATGTTACAGTATTGGAGTTACATGTACACGACCTCAATGCCAGGCAATATCAAAGAATGGGTAGACGACCATATGAACTGCGAAGATATAGCGATGAATTTTCTCGTGGCCAACATCACAAATAAATCCCCAATCAAGGTAAAAATACCGGACTTAGTTTTAGAGAAGTTTTATGTGGTATTCCATCGTGTTGGAAAATCTCGGTCCTTGATTTCCGATGCTTTGGAATAAATGCCCATGTTAGGGCAGAGTGGTTGAGTTACACCAGCTTAGGGCACCCTGACAACCAGATTTTTGGTTGGTTATTCCTTGAATAACCTGTTTTCATGCAAAAAGTCAATCTCTCCGATTCGCCCCAAAAATTTTTTCTGGACGTTTCAAGGTGTCTAGATCAAAATTAGCAAATGTCCGTCCGCCGTCCACGCCGACTTTGGTAGTAGAAATTGTTCTGAAAATCTGAAATATTGGTCAGGGGTCCGTTCATGGCTCTAGTTGGTCCTCGAAACTTTTTAACCCGATCGGACCAAATTTGGGTGGAGTTGGGGTTAATATGTGTATTTCGAAAAGCGGATTTTTGAGATTTTTTGCAATCTAGGTGTGTGGGGTATCATTTTCCACTAACTTTTGGACGCTGAATCCAATGAGACGGGTCTCGGAACGATTGGTGCCCTCTGGATGAGACTATGGGTCAAAATGGGTGCCTATTTACCCATTTTGAATGTGTTTTTTCCAGATTTCTGGTACCTAGGCGTGTGGGGTATCATTTTCCACTATATTTTGGACACTGAATCCAATGAGACGGGTCTAGGAACGATTGGTGCCTTCTGGATGAGGTTACGAGCCAAAATGGGTACCTATCTACCCATTTCGAATGTCTGTTTTCGATATCTCTAGTACCTAGGCGTGTGGGGTGTCATTTTCCACTAAATGTTGGACCCTGAATCGATTGGAATGAGTCCGAGACCCGCCACACCCACTGTTTCCCCCATGTTGAAGAAATGAATCTCCATGCGCCTGGTCCGAGGTTTAAATTAGTCTCCATGCGCCTTGTTCGAGAAATAACCAACCCGTGTGTAAGAATTTGCAGCGTTTTATACAGGACGTTCTTACACTTTGAATTTTGCATGCAGAATGTCAGTTTCTCCGATTTTGAAAGAAAGTTTGAAGAAGGTAGCAGAAAGGTGAATTTCATTAACGCTCTAAATTATTGTTGTTTTCCGCAGGTAACGCCGCGTAAGAAATTCAAATGCCCGGAGTGCACAAACAATGAAATGCTCAGCGCCGATTTGAACCACATGATTGAACGGAGTAAATGTATCGACCGATTCACCGCAATTTACGGCCAACTTCCACTTCGAACCGTGGAATTTCGAGCGGATCCTGTCCTGTTCAAAGACGCTTTCCCGAAGAAATTGAAGCGTTTCAACAACATTGGTAGTTTGTAAACAGCTGCGGTGAGCTTTCGTATAAGTTGCAGTTTGATAAGTTCAAATCCTGTGATGGATAGTCACCGGCTCGTGATTATCACTTCGGTGTCTGCCGGGTTAGGGACGGTCGTGTGCGGCGAGCAGTCAATGCTCCAATTGACAGTTTGAGGTTACTAGTTCAAATTTCTAGAATCCTCTCAAAATGCGGTATACGCTGGGAGCAACATAATAGGAAAAACTCCTTAGAAAAGCTCTTCAGAACCACCCATTTAAAGCTTTCACACTACCATTCGGCAATGAATTCTAAGAACGGTTAAACGTTATTTTCACTCACTCGAAAGCATTGATGTTTTCAACTAATGAACAAAGAAGGAAATGACGAATGGTGTTCTTCATTCTATGATGATGGTATTAAGACTTGTAAACGGTATAATAAGTAACATGTTATCAAATAAGATTACGATATCGACTCTGTAAGTACATTTGTTTGGCACAGCTAGGAAAATGTACCAGGTTCCCTCCTAGTCATACTATGATATTGATCATGCTGTCAGCAATCAAGGGTCTTAATTGAGTAGTGTAGCTCTGATATATACATATCAAAATATTTCGCTTCCATGCATCACACTCATCAATGTTAGCAGGCCTTCAGTCGTCCTATTTCCATCTAGTCTACGATACAATTATATTATTTATTCCATGAACATTCTAATTTGATGAATTCTTCTTTCAAATTGGCACTTAGCATGCCTTTGCTATCGTAGGTTGTGATCAGCCTAGCTAAGATAGGATCTTCTTACGCCTCACTTGGAATGAGTTGAATTGTTGGTAATCGTTGAGATTTATTGAACGTTGTACTAAATAAATGAAGGGCATTTTAATGTTGTTTGTTTTGCCCCCGATAAATGGAATGCACGTGCTTAATTGCCATCCAATTGAACAATTCCTAGATATCTATTCAGATTAGCTTAGGACCACTTTTAGGATTTTGGTTGGTTATTCCTTGAATAATCAACCTATGTTTTCATGATAATGGTCAACCTCTCCGATTCGGCTCAAAATTTTTTTCTGGACGTTTCATGATGTCCTGATCAAATATTCAAAGAATAACCAACCAAAAAAAGGTCAATGTCCGTCCGCCGTACGCCGTCCGCCGTCCATTGTCCACGCCGTTTTTGGTAGTAGAAAATTTTCTAAAAATCTGAAATTTGGGTCAGGGGTCTGTTCGCCGAGATGGGTCCTCGAAACTTTTCAGCCCGATCGGACCAAATTTGGGGGGGTAGGGTTTTTTTGAAAAATGGATTTTCGAGATTTTGGGTGATTTAGGCGAGTGGGGTGTCATTTTCCACTAAATTTTGGACGCTGAATCCAATAAAATGGGTCCCAGAACAATTGGCACCCACTGGAAGAAGTTATGGGTCAATTGGTATGTATCCACCCATTTTTATGTGTCTGGATTTCTCGGTGCCTAGGCGTGTGGGGTATCATATTCCACTAAATTTTGGACCTTGAATCGATTGGAATGGGTCTGGGACCCGCCACACCCACTGTTTCCCCCATTCGAGGAATAACCAACCCGTGTGTAAGAATTTGCAGATTTTTTCAAGATTTTACTGGTTTTGACCTCCGCTGAGTTTACGACAAAAGTTGAGTCTCTGGAGTTTATGAAAATAAAAGATCGTTAATGCGACCTGTTCTCTTTAATATAAAGAAAAGTTATCAGTCTCACTGTCACCTTGTTAGGGATCAGTGCTTCATCAGCCCAGTTTAGGAGGAAAACACTGAGGATGATAAAAGACTTGAGTTTTCTTGGAAAAAAAATTTGCGTTCAAAAATAATCATGAGTCCAGAAGGAATAAGTAGGTGAATAGATATGCGGGCTCAACTCATACTTTTTAAAACGTTTTAGAAGGTTCGCCCCGTGGAAGAAAAATGTTTTTAATGGTTTGCCTTGATAATGATTTTCTTCCCCCTTTCTGGATCGAAAAGGAATGGCCTCACCCATTACCGAGACACGAGAAGCCGAGTTAACAACAACAACGTGATAAATTCATTCGTTATCGCGTCGCGTGTTGTGTTGAGGCCAGCGTGAGTTCGGGTCCGTGTATAGTGTATTTTGCCAAAAATGACGAATTTTATCGTAAAATTATACTGCTATAATCAATTATTACTATCTGAATGAGCACCGTACGAGTACTACAGGGGTGAGACTTCTAAACGCTGTCAACGCCACCTCCTGGAAGCAGACTAGTGCCCTCTTAGTCGAGAGAAACCTAGTTGGCTGCATCCTCGTCCAGACTAACCACTGAGATTCTGATCTGTCTGCGTTTTCTGATTTCCGATAATCGATGACAATGGGACAAGATGACGCGAGCCAGATGCCGGACGACGAGTCTGTCGTGACTCAGGTCACAGCTTTAAGAGACAGCATTGATAACATTGACAATCTTCTGGACCTCATGATCAGCTCGAACGCTTACGATCGCCTCTCCGTCGAAGATAAAATCAAGCATGACTTGTTCGTTTCCTACGCCCTGACGTCCCTGTATTGGATGTACATGCGGACAGTCGGTGAAAACCCAACGGATCACGTCGTCAAAGGAGAAATTGACCGGATACAAGAGTACGTCAAGAAGTATCAACGAGTCAAAGACCGCAAGAAGAGGCCTAACATTCAAAAAGATGTTGCAAAACGGTTCGTCAAAAGCGGCCTATGGGATCCGTCTCTGGGATCGCCTCAACCTTGCAAGAAGACTAAGTTTGACGAGGGCTGAATACTTGCTTACTGTGATTTGTATAATCTTTTTGTAAATGTGACTTATGTTTATCAGATTCATCTTATTTGATTCTGCATTTTTACGAATAAAAAGTGACAACCTATGGCCTAGCTGACTTCTATTCTGATTCAGGAACGGATATTTGCAATATGCTCCTTTTAACACCATGAAAAAATCTGCAAATTCTTACACACGGGTTGGTTATTCCTCGAATGGGGGAAAAAGTGGGTGTGGCGGGTCCCAGACCCATTCCAATCGATTCAGGGTCCAACATTTAGTGGAAAATGACACCCCACACGCCTAGGTACCAGAGATCTCGAAACCAGACATACAAAATGGGTGAATACATACCCATTTTGACCCATGACTTCTTCCGGTGGTGCCAATCTTCTGGGACCCTATTGATTCAGCGTCCAAAATTTAGTGGAAAACTATACCACCTCCTAGTACCAGAAACCCGAAAACCATACAAAATGATTATTACCCAATTTGACCCATACTTCTTCCGTGGTTGCCAATCGTTCTGGGACCCATTTTGGAATCAACGATTTTAGTACACACAAATCAAAAGAAAAGGACAAAGGACCTCGAACGGAAATTGAAAAGAAATTGGGACAGGAAGGGCGAAACGAACAATAAGACGTAAAGGGGTGGGGACAAAATTTAGTGGAAAATGACACCTACTCGCTAGATCGCCCAAATCTCGAAAAATCGTTTTCAAAAAACACATTTTGACCCCTACCCCTCCCAAATTTTGGTTCTGACGGGCTGAAAAGTTTCGAGGACCCTCTCGGTCGGAACAGACCCTGACCCAAATTTCAGATTTTAGAAATTTTCTACTACCAAAAAGGCGGACGGACATTGCCTTTTGGTTGGTTTATCCTTAATAATCAACCTATGTTTTCATGCAAATGGTCAACCTCTCCGATTCGGCTCAAAATTTTTTCTGGACGTTTCATGATGTCCTGATCAAAAAATCAATGTCCGTCCGCCGTCCACGCCGTTTTTGGTAGTAGAAAATTTTCTAAAAATCTGAAATTGGGGTCAGGGGTCTGTTCCCGGCCTGGACGGTCCTCCAAGCTTTTCAGCCCGATCGGACCAAATTTGGGCGGTAGGGTCAAAATGTATTTTTGAAAAATGGATTTTCGAGATTTTGGGCGATCTAGGCGAGTGGGGTATCATTTTCCACTAATTTTGGACGCTGAATCAATGAAATGGGTCCCGAACGATGGCACCCTGGAAAAGTTATGGTCAAATTGGGTATATATTACCCATTTTGAATTGTGTTTTGAGATTCTGGAACCTAGGCGTGTGGGGTATCATTTTCTACTAAATTTGGATCCTGAATCGATTGGAATGGGTCTGGGACCCGCCCACCCACTATTTCCCCCATGTTGAAGAAATGAGTCTCCATGCGCCTGGTCCGAGGAATAACCAACCCCTGTGTAAGAATTGCAGCGTTTTTTGATCGGAATCATGAAACGTCCAGAAAAAATTTTTGAGCCGAATCGGAGAGGTTGACCATTATCATGAAAACATAGGTTGATTATTCAAGGAATAACCAACCAAAACTGCTTGAACTGCCCGAACCCTGCTTACTTATAAGTGGCTACAATGTCCACGTAATTTGTATAAATGACAAACGCACCGAGGTTCCAGGATACAAAAATTTTACAATTATCAAATTTAATTTAATTAATTTCTTATTTCGGTAGGTACAATATACAGACAGTTGTAAATTATTTCTCGAATACAATCAATGAGTGTAACTTGGGTCCAAATAGTTATCCCTGTTTGTGAGTTTGCTCATCATTGGATTGATGAGGGCCTCCTCGTGTAATCTAAAATGGTGAGTGAGGGGGTGAGGTGGAGGGGACGTATGTGGGACAGTTGCCATACAGTTGCTACAAGCTGAGAACTCCTTACAAGTCCGACACTCCCAACGCCAACCTTTGATTGGGTCTTGTCCGCAAAGATTACACTGCAACATGGTAGACAATGTATATTAGGAAAAGTAGGCCTCCTGTTTGTAAAAGGCCTGGACGTGGATTTGGTAAAACTCACCTTGAAACCCTGATGGATTATTCTGGCGACCTGTTCTTCCTCGTCTTCGTCCCCATTAAAGGCATTCCACTCTTCAATTTTCTTTTCGATAGCTTTCCAATGTGACAGGTCGTCCTCACCTTCGGCTATGGCCTCTTCATCGTCTGATGCTGACACTTCACCCATTGCGACCCCGGGGAAGAATGTAGTCGGCTTGTACAGCAGGTGTTTGTGTCTTCTATGAACGTGAGCAGCCTGAAACAAATGAAACAGTCGTAATCGATTATAATTGACTAAAACAAATGAGCGAGTAAATACAAAAATGTAATAAATTAGAGGGTACCCTGTTTGATCTCGATCTTGCCATGGTCGGAGGAGTAATTCCGGCTTTTTGCAGTTTTTGAAAATATTTCTGCACCCGACTGCAAACCTGTTTTGTGGTTCTGTTACCTAAGACACCAAAAATACTTAGTACGGCTGAAATAATCATTACACCTAGGCCCTTCAAATAATTTCGTAACTCTTACCCAACGCCTGAGCTATTTTCCTCCATCTTCTGTTTTCAACGGGCTCAGGAGGGTACTCCTCCAGCAAGGCTTCAAGCCTCAACTGTTCTTCTACAGTCCATAACTGAAAATCCAGAATTTCGTGGATTGTTACACGCTTTGGGATTAAGCAGCGAACCAACAACCGGCAAAATATATGCTGTTGTCTCAAAAACCAACCTGGTTGAATGTTTCTGGTTTCTTTTCATGGTATGGCCGTCCGCGGACTTTGATGGGTTCGTTGGAATCGGACGTTTCGGGTTCTTTCCTCACAGGAATCGCCCTTTCGGGTTTATTTCTCCGGCTTGTACGATCGACTGGATTGTACGATTTATACTTGGACCAATCCATTTCCGGAACCTGCGAAGGTAGATCAGGTAACGTCTTGGTAGTTATTTGTTGAGAAGAAGGTACATAGTACAAGTAAGTAGAACTACAAGTACTAAATTTTTTGTAGTAGTAGTTACATACCTTTTCTACATTGATTCTTTGAAGGTAGGGTGCGTCACCTTTTAGTATAAATTCTTTCACTCCTTCAGGGTCGAGCCTTGCTTGGCATTTGAGTTCTTCAAGTTTGTCGATATCCTGCAAAATAATAGTTTGAATAATAATTGATTTATTACGTTACCGTTCTACAATGACAGATCCACAACATTTAACTTCAAATCTGCTGGAGTAAGTATTCTTACTTGTATAATCTTGGTGCGTTGGGATTGGAGGATCACCAAGCACCTCATCAATTTTAAATAATCCGCATTTCCTTTCAATGCGAAGTAATCTGTTTCGAATGAGAACGTTTCGTCGTCCAACTCGGACGGGGTGCATTTAAAAACATCGTTCAGTACCGCGCAGTCTATGACTTTTCGTTTAGATGGAGAAGAGTTCTGGTCCATGATTCTACGCTCTAAATGAACAAACAAGTTTCAACTCGCAGTGTCGTACAAATGGCCCTGTACATGCACTGCACCAAACAACCACACCAGTACACACCTTCTTAGTGGATAAGTATGAATTAAAGTTGATTCACATATAAATATTTAGTTCTAACACTTTGTTATTATTATACCATATTACACAAAATGAGCAAAGAAACAAAACATGAGCTGAAAGGCAAGGAAAATGGAATATTCTTTCATGTAAAAGGGATAAGTTCATAACACAAATGTAAATTGTTATCACTTATCATGTCTGTGCTGTTGTTGTTGCTGCATGTATGTCTCGTATGTAGGTTGGATAGCACAGCCTTTTCGAAGAGTGAACGAGTATATTTATGTACCTATAATAGTTCATCTCAACTTGATCTGAATAACACGAAATCTTTTCTTGTCATTTCTTTTGCTATCTTGAATTTTTACGTGGGGGAGTGATTTACCCGAGTGGAGATAGTTTCCGGGCAGTTTTCTTCCTGTTTTGTTGGCTACTCTGCTGAACAGAGTTGAGCGGGATAAGCAAATAACACAATGGTATTTATGTTGCAGCATGGTACAAATAAAATAAAAATAAAAACAACTAATCGCTCAAACAACCATAACGAAACAATCTGCAAATTCTTACACACGGGTTGGTTATTCCTCGAATTGGGGAAACAGTGGGTGGAAATAGGAAATAGTGGAAAACGGGGTATAGTTAACATACGGGGTATAGTAGTAACACGCCTAGGTAGCAGAAATATTGAAAACATATTCAAAATGGGTAATAAATACCCGATTTGACTCATAACTTCTTCCAGTGGGTGCCGATCGTTCTGGGACCCATTTGTTTGGATTCAGCGTCCAAAATTTAGTGAAAAACTATACCCCACACGCCTAGGTAGCAGAAATCCCGAAAACACATATTCAAAATGGGTAATAAATACCTAATTTGACCCATTACTTCTTCCAGTGGGTGCCATTCGTTCTGGGACCCGTTTCATTGGATTCAGCGTCCAAAATTTAGTGGAAAATGACACCCTACTCGCCTAGATTGCCCAAAATCTCGAAAATCCATTTTTCAAAAAACACATTTTGACCACTGAAAGGGCTACCCGTAGTTGCTTTTTCTCTAATAAAACTGATTGTGCGCATTTCACTTTCAATACCTGGGTCTAAAGATATTCTTAAAATTTTCCTCAGCGCCTGTAGTGAATCTCAAAATGCTTCTCTTATTAATGAAGAGCCTGAAGAGCTCTGGGAATTATCCTAATCTAGGTATAATTCAACTGTAACGTTCTAACAACTTCAAAGTTACAAATTTTAAACTTTTTAACTTTATTTCTTCTTTTTATTTTAAACTTTAACGAATTTTAAAATTTGTTCATAGGTAAGGACAACTTCACAAATCCGAAGAGCATGATGGAAAACGAAAAAGATTTAATTTCAACATAAAAGCTGAGGGAAATTAATTGGAAGTAACTTAAAAGAGACTGTTTGACGCCCCCATAAAAAAACTTAAACCAGACGTTATTTACGGTAAAGTTGCAGCATTCCTGTGCAAGGATGACTGATGGCAAGATGCCTTGAGTCATACATCAAAGTACCTGAGTGCAACCTATCAGTGGTTGTGCAATTCTCGATTTCCTATTTTAGCAAGGAAAAATGTGTGGATACCTATTTTTTTTTTGACAAAACCATGATTATTTTGATGTGATGATTTTCGTCTGCAAAGGCTCTGTTGCCTCTTTGCCCTATGCTCGATACTCCGGTCCTTGGGTGTTGATTTGGACGATGTTCTTAGGCGGAATCCTTCTGATGCTATTGTCTCGAAATTCCGAAGGTGAATTCACATTTTTTTTTGTCTTTAAAAACTCTCTTGACTAAGATTTTTTATTTCAATGTACCTATAAGACCACACAGTTTTGGTATCATTATTTGGGGCTCTGTCCCACCCTCATTATCCTTTGGAGGTTGTACCATGGTGTTGCGGAGTACTTCTATAAACGTTTTAAAGATATACTTCCCTCGCGTACGGTTATGTACTCAATTTATTTCTCCCATAATTATCTTTTGGAATAAACTTGTGCATATATTTTTATAATATTCTTCTTTTTGAAGTATTCTAAATCGATTTCCTCAAATTAATGATGTAAAGGCCTAGTGTCTGCCTACTCTTGCGTCAGGAATTGTGTCTGTGGTGAGATGGTACTGGCCTATGCCAATCCACAACCTTTTTTCCTCGTACCAACGAGCATCAGGTAGGTATAGCATTGAAGGTTATTTGTTTTCCCCTTCCAATCCTGTAAACTACAGGAATTGGATCTGTGTCCACAACAAAGAAGGTAAGTTTCATTTCAAATGCAGGTAATTCATTTAGTTCAACGAAGAAAAACTTTTCCCTGGACGAGGAAAAGGAACTGATTTGTCAAAGTTATTGAGCTTCAGGCTTTGATAAAAGAGAACAGGGTGGATTTTCTTCGTATAGGGTCTGCGTTCGAAAAACGACTTCGGGAAAGTGAGTTGATACCGAGCGCGCTTAGAAATTGAGCCGGCGAACTGACTGTTCTACTTACAACTTGTTTGGGAGGAAGGGCAGTGTGTTGGAGGGACCCGCAAAGTTTCGAACCGAGTCAATTGTAAAAGAAGGAGTGTTTTCTTGAAGGGTTTCAAGGTCTGGGGAGCCTTGTAACCGACACTTTACCACCGAGTTTTCCTCATTTTCAACTGTCACAGGACCTTTTTCTGCGTCTAGAAAGTTTATCCAAGAGATGTAAAGCTTAGCCTCGCTGTGTCATCAGGTTGGTTTAACTGTTTGCGTGACTAATCGATTATTAAGTCCCATAAGTCACAACAAGTTGTTGTTGTTGGTAACATAGGGTGGTGTGTATACGACGTTCCTCTAGTAAACCCTCGGCTATTATCATACAATTTACAATCGAATGTGAACTAGTTCAAGGATAGTTTCTTGAATCTGTTGTTGATCGTGCCAATCATAGGGCCTATGGTTAAGACCGAAGTGGTGAAACAGCCACTATACGTATCTGGGCGATTTTGTGGATTATTTTGATGTAAAAACAACAACCTCCAAAAAACCTACGTCTCTTATACTTCTTGATTCGCCACCTATGATTCAATCCAATTACCAACTTGTTGTTCAAATTAATTCTTCTTTCCTGTGTTCAGTTTATTTATGTCGTGGTAAAAATAATAGAGTGAGAAGGATTTTCCTTATTGTGGTGGTGGATAAATAATATCTTCGCTTAACCTCCCTTCCCCCTCTCACAGCTATTCCCCTCTTCCTACCACGAGGGGGAACTTAACTAATGTAAGCCAAGGCGACTGGAGTTAACAACTTTATTCTCCCCTGTCATCGTACTCGGTATAAGCAAAAACCAGAGTGAGCAAGGGGCTTTTCACTGATGCCTCTATAAATCCTCGACTCGCCTGCTACGCCCTCCACTCCTCGCACTTTTTTTTAATATTCCGCCCTTGGTTTATAAGGTCATTTAGTCCGGAGGCTCAGCCTGTAATCCAAGTCTCCAACCCCCGTCCATTATGTGTTTCCTAATAAAGTTAATACTTTTTCCCGCCCTCATCACTGTGCCAATCGGCTGCTGTAAGCATACGAACCAGTTCATTGTTCGTGGGATGGATTCATAATAATGGCTAACGGGGAGGGCTATGAATGTTAAATTACAGTCCTTATCTTTGGGAAGATTCAAGAATAAATAGGTAGTACATGAAAATTCAGATTGAAGCTTAGTGTATTTCAAAACGGTTGTTGGTTTTAGACGTCAGCTCTACATTATAAAATTTAGAAACAGTTTTTAGTAATTCATGATTATTAACTGTCCTTATTATTGGCATTCCAGTATTTGCTAAAATTTTATTATTTTTCTGGAAAGAGTTATCACATTTTTGGCCAAATTTAAATCTTATTGGCATTTGGTTAAATTGAAGCGATTGAAAAGTAAATTACATAGTTCTTACACGCTGTGGGAAGGAGAAAATTCCAAGGGGAAGGTAATCGGAAAATGAAATAGTGTGTATGTACTCCGTTCCCTTCCTGCAAACGTTTTCCTTTTGAACATTTAGTATTTGGTTGACTCAATAATACGGATTTCAATGAGTGAACATTTTTTTAAAGAGTATTAATACTATCTTTATTTTGAATCTAAACTTGAGGTTTTTTACTAATTGTTCTACATTATACAACATGCAGATCAAATTATAAGGAACAAATTACCCTCACTCGACGAGCCAAATTCCAAGCTTATTCTGTTGCCGAAATTGGTCCGCTGTCCACGCCGTTTTTGGTAGTAGACAAATTTATAAAAAGCTGAAACTTTGGTAAGGGACCCGTTTCCGGCTCTAATTGGTTCTCCAAACTTTTCAGCCCGATCGGACCATTATTGGGGGTGGTCAAAATGTGTGTTTTTAAAAAATGGATTATCGATACTTTTGGCGATCTAGGCGTGTGGGGTTTCATTTTCCATTAAGTTTTGAATTCATTGGAATGAATCCGGGTTCCGGGACAACCCACACCCCATTTTCCCCATGCTCCTTGTCCGAGGAATTACCAACCCCTGTGATTTTCCACTGGTCTCGTTCGAAATCAGTTGGGCGTCAATAAATTCGGATTCCACTCATTCGTGTGGAGTCTTCTGGACAGCTGAAGATACACTGGGGGTCTGAATTTCAGTTAAGTTCTTAGCGTGCAAGTGTATAGTTTTCCTAAGAAAATCCGAACAAGCAGTGTAGTAACCTTTGCCTGCTACTATCTTCTGAAAAAATTCGAAAATATGTTGTGCTGTGGCTTCGGCAAATATTTTCAGAATGAGTTTTAATAATGGGATCAGGATTATCAGGTCAAATCTCTATTAGATGTCTGTTTGCAAGATTACGCGTTTCTGTGCTGGATAAATGAAAAAGCGTCGCACAATATGACCTTCCTTTTTGTTGGATGAAGGAGGCAACCTACTGGAAAATTGCTCGTGTCAAAAGCTGTTTTGGAAAAAAGAAGATCCAGGTAAGGCTCGTTCTAAAAGCAAAACGAGAAATGAATTGAATACCTATATCTATTGTAGATGGGAACCGTGCGGCTTCCTGTAACGGTAAGAGGATTCGATCTGTGCCTTTTCATTGGGGTTTTCACGCCCTTTTCACGGGTCATGGGCAAAAAGGGGCACCCGGCCGCTAGTTTCGTTTCTCCTCCCACATGGAATCAGACAACCGTTCGTGTGCGAAATCAGTAGATGATAAGGCTGTGACAGAAGACAGAATAAACCGCCGGGTTGCCTTCACCTTGTTAGCTGAAGACAGGAGTACCGTTCGGTTTAGATACGAGCACATCAAAGGCATGCAACGAAGATCAAAGACGCACCGACGAAGGGATAGAAAATGTATCTAACACGGATGCTAGTGGGATTCTTGTGAGCAGTACGAAATCCAGGGTCCTTTCGTTGTCCAAATTTAGGCAATGGGTGTATGGACTGAATGAAGGTATGATTGAAAAACTGAATGAAACACGAAATGAACTGAATGAAAATATTTGAGAGCTAGGTGCAGGGCCGGCGACAGGGAGGGGTAGGGGGGGCTACAGCCCCGGGGCCCGATCCGGGGCCCTAGGTCTGGTTTAAAATACAAATCAGTGGTCTTTTTAACCGGACAATATTTCCTTTAACAGACTTCTTATCTAAAAATAAAGTTGGGTGTAATGCATTAATCAGTAGGGCAAAACTTGAGTTTTTCTTCTATTGTAGAAGAGAAGAAAAGAAACGGTAAATTTGAAGGTGAGGGGTTTTAGTACTGTGGTGGCCCGCAGGTCCGGCGGGATCCTTCAATTTAGAATCTTTATTCCCAAATCTTACTGTTGCCTTGAGAATTTTTGCCACAATTCCAGCCACAGTCGCCAGTGCAGAACGTTCGTTTTCAGTATTAAACAGAATAAAAAACGTTCTACGCTCAACAATGTGCCAAAACAGGTTGTCAAGCCTAGGTGTTTTGGCGGTGGAAATGGACCTAGTAAAAAGAGCAAATGTAGATAGAATAATTGACGAATTTGCGTCAAGAAAAGCCAGAAGAGGAGTTTTGTTGTAATCATGGTTAGATTAAAGACTTTAATTGACGAAAAGTGTTGTTTACTTTGTATATGGAAAAAAAATGAATTATGTATTTATACATACTATATACATATTGATTATTACACATTGATTATAATCATAATTTATCTACGTGAATTATACGTAATAATTATGTATATATGGATTAATAAAATCAATTTCTTCAATCAAAACATGTTGTATTTTTCTTTTTTAAATACCATTGTCTATTCAATTAATTCAACATTATTTTCAACATTTGTGATGCTTCAATTTAAATTTTCTATTGTATAAATTTTTTTTTTTTGTTGAAAAGGTTTCAGTTAAAACCATTTTGTATTTCTTCAATGAGTGCCTAAATTTGGTTTACTTAAATATGAAACAGCCTGAAAAGATAATTTATGAATGAATAAGTGAAAACAGGTCTAGATTACACCAAAATGAGTTATTTTATCTGTAATTCAATATTGTTCTCAGGGACTGGGGAGTATCCCTAGACCCCCGGTACCCCACATAAACAAAACGCCTTCATGCATACCAAATCGCTCTCACCGGCCCTAACTAGGTGCACCCCGTGCTTGATGGTAAGGAGACCGAAATGAAACTGAACGGAGGGAAAACCCTACTGCGATTGTACTAGGTGGGCGAGGAGGGTTGAACTATGCGGGTCTAGTCTACCCGCTATTCCTGGTGAGACGGAACAATGGGTAGAATAGTTAGCTTCAACTGATGCGGTATCGAATTAGCAATTTGAAGTAAATAAGGCAGTGGGAGGGCGCTGAGTGTAATTGCGAGGCTCCCGGAAGATTACTCTGCGCCAAACGGGTAGGCCATCGCGCAGAGATGTGATCTGCCGTGAACGAAGCTATCAAAAGCCGCTCACTTGCTTCACTGACAGGGGAGGGTGCAGTGCTAATAGTAAAATTGGTGCGGTATCCAACTCTCAAACATCGACCTTCCTGGAAACCCGATTCTTGTTTCCCTCGTTGATACAATAGTTGGGGATTGTCTCTCCCCTCAGAATAACATTAAAAGAAGCTATTATTCTCGTCGTTTACTCGCCACACGTCGCAGTGTCTCTACTCGGTTTCTCACGGTCGTCCTCATCCATTCTGGACCCTATATTAAAAAATAAATGTCCTCTTGCGAAGTATTTGTGCTAAACGCAGTGTTTACTCCGACAACACGTTTTTATTTGTCTTCTAAACGTTCTACACTTCGGGTCGATATGGCTTTGACTTTGATTGTTGAAAGAACTTACCTCGGTTATTGTCTCTCCGTTTCCCCTCACAGTTAACAGAATGGTAGGAGGATACTCATCTATTCAGAGAGACAGCAAGAGAAAACTTGTATTTTAAGCGCAAACTAGTCGCACTTATACTATGAACTTACTACAGCACGACTGCTCACATCACTCACTGTTTGAGGTTCGTGACAGAGTTCACCTTAACCCGCACAATAGGTCATTACGTTGTAAAGGATTATTATGAATAAACTTGAGAATTTTGAATATCGAGGATCGTAGAAGGCCTTTCGTACCGCTGTGCACGTGTACTATGTGTCGCTGTAAACAAGAGATAGATAAGTATCGATGAATCAGAAAACAGCAACCCTCAGCTTTACGGAATGAAACGTATAGATGGATAAGGGTCGAGTGATTTCCCGGAGCTCGCACTAAAGGTGCAAATTAGAAGTTGGATTCCGTGTAAAAATCTAATCTGAGGCGCAAAAAAGCTGTCTGAACTTCGTTCTGAGTCGATAAGGAACCCTTCCAGTTCCTTTCTTCCAAGTGCATCCTAGAAATTCTCCGAGAGCTCTTCATTAACGACGTAATTATAACGAAGTGCAAAAGAAGAGGGTTGGGGGGCCTCTTCATTTCCCTAAGTGTTAAACAGCATGGAAAAGCTCGAAAGGAGAATCTCGTTCACCGCTTTTAACGCTAAATAAAGGTACTTCCCCCAGATAAGTGATCGTTGAGTTTTAAGATACTTCCCTACTAAAGAGAAACTGGAATTTTGATTGGGGGGGTTTTCTCTCATAAAGGTTATTCGGTTTTTGGTGAAATCTGAAGATTAGAGAACAGCACCATAGAATAGTGCACATTATAACGTGTTAACATAGGCTTGGGAATATTGTTGAATATGGTTGTATTGCTGCTTTTTTGTCAGTATCCAGAAGGTACTTGAAATTTTGGAACTGAAAACATGTAAGTCTATAGAATCATATATTTTATATGGCCACAACGGAGACCCATTAATGTATGAGTTCATCAACATGGCTTTATTAATAATGATAAGTTTCATGCCGGTTGATTCAATTCGAGAATCTGGTCGGTGTACGACTGTACAGAAAATCCTTGGATGAGTCCCCTCCCCCAAACTATCGTAAATTTTGGGGTGTAAACTTTGCTCACAACTTTCTCTTCAGAGATATCCGCGCAATAAACATGAATATGTAAGTGTTGATTCTTTTCGGTCTGTATATCTTCTGTTACCCTTTGAAATAAGTAGGTTGCAGCATCTGTCATTCTTTGCTAAAAAGGGATCTTGACTGCTGAAGACGTTATTTCATTAAATGACAGTAGAAAAAAGGCCAATTTCCTTGACATCCCATTGTCTTCCCCTTCTCGGCAAGTCTTCTGACAAAAAAGAAGAAAACAGGAAAAGGAAGGGTCGTTAGGAGGCATTCAAGGAGTATAGAAATTCAGGGAGCGCTTTGGCCCGTAGGATTAGGGAGTGACGAGTCGAGTCTAATAAGAGTCACTTTGGCTTTTGGTTCTCCTGTTCCTACTCCTATAGGAGTGGGGGGAGGGGGGTCCCAACTTTTCACAGTTGATTCGCACTCTTGTTAAGAAAGAGAAGTGAGGGGAAGGTTCCCGGAGGAGGTGGGTTGGGTGTTGCCAAGGGACACCAGGAGTTCCCGTGAGTTCCCGCCCCCTCGATCTTTCGATCTTCAGCGCCGCCTCCAAACGTCAATCCAGCACCATTTTTCCTTGCCACGGATCGTTCTGTGATGATAACTTGACTATGATCTTGACCGCGTTTCTAAACAGCGAAAAACGATCCGCGTTGTGGCGGTTGAGACGAAATTAATCAACCATCTGGGGCCATGACTGACGTGAGTTCATAAGAGGTAATAGGCTGATCGAAGTGGACTCGTTGACAACTTGAATGTAATTTTTAAATGTGGTAAAACTTATTTTAGCACGAAACTTGATATATGTATGTGAATTGGTATGCTTTCGTTAAGATTGTTCCCTTAAACTGTGTGTCCTCTTTATCATTATACGGGCTTTGTTCACTGAAAATCTGTTGTCGGTGTTCTTCAACCCCCCCATTATACTGTTGGCTATGTAAGGTTTCATTGTAGTTTTACTACCATTAATACACCGTTAGTTGAACTCTAGATGCATCTAAGATGACCAATGTGGGCGAACCATACCAGGATTCGGTCTTAAATGTGGATCTCCTGGCAACAACCGCGCTAATGGTTGTTCGATAAATATTCTGTGTGGAGTCATTATGAATCAAAGTTCCACCCCTCATGTTGGCCCTGGTGTCCGCGAAATTACCTCACCGAGGCATGATGCGATTCAACTCCACGACGCGATGTTTCAGTTAGCTCGGTCAGAATGGGCTGTGTTATCCACTGTACGAAATTACATAATACAATACAGTGAGAAGGAAAAGTAGAGGTACACCGGAAAGGAGGTCTCGCACCCGGTTTTCTCTTCCCTGCCGCCATCCTGTATTCATAGCCCGCTAGAATCCGGTCACAAAAGAGTCCGGCCAGTCAAACGCATCCTTTCGGAAAGAAATTTCAAAAGTTTTTCGGCAAACTGAGAAGGGAGACAGGAGGCGTGTTTACAAGATGTCGCCTTTTGTGCGAAACTGACTAACATCTGCTGTTAACTCTCTGATTAAGTAGAATTTGAAGACACTGTCCGGTTTCCCCTCCGGATGTGAAGGACACGGTATTCTCCTAAGAAGGACTTCTTTTGCTAACGAGAATCTTACGAAAGCCTATACCGTCATATAAAGCTTTTCTCGCCATCTCCCTTATACCTGCCCCTTGTATTCCCGCCTTTGATGTAACTGCGGCAGAACTGAAAGAGGAAGTGGGAAATATCCGATTGCATTTGACCGCTCTCGAAATTTACAGCTTGAGACCATTGTCAACAGTCAGAACTTGTGTCATTCAGTTGTTTGAGTTTGAAGCTTGAAATCGCTAACCGTTGATATTGTAATTGAGTACGCAATTAATATTGACGAGCTCAATTAAATGTTAATGACTCTTTTTACATATTTGTCGCGAGTAGCTCTCTTCCCCAAAACTGGTAAATTTAGCTTCTGTTGCCTGACAGTTGTAAAAGGAAGGGGTTCTTTCAATTATTTGCAAATCAGTGTAAACATCTTTTATGATATTATGGGTAGGCTAGCGTTTCAGTTGAGCTTCTTGATATGTGATATCATTTTGTAACATGATCTTTGTTTTAGAATGTTTCGTCTGGTCGAGAAAAAATTTATGATTTCGCGAGAATTAAACTAAAATTGCCTCCTAACCCGTCAGTTATAATGTGTTTTTTGAAAGTTAGATTATCGATATTTTCGGCGATCTTGGGTGTGGGGTATCATTTTCCACTAAACTTTGGACGCTGAATCAACTGGAATTAGTCCGGTACAGTCCACACTCACTGTTTTCTCATATGCTCCTAGTCCAAGAAATAACCAACCTCTGTGAAAAAATTTGCAGTGTTTTTCGGTTTGCTGTCCAGTAAAAGGCTTATTGAGGAATTTCAGGTTCCTTGTGGTTGCAAGCCTCTCAACGGCCAACGCGTTGTAAAAGTCCGAATGATGGTTCCAATGAGTTCCGGTCTTGTTACCTTCAAAGAGTATGTGTTGAAGTACAGCTATAATCTCCAAATTGTAGGCCTTCTTAGGACGAAAGTCGTCGTGCTCAATTGGTTTTCATGCACGGCTTAGACACCTCCTTGCGGGGTGCACGAGTACAGGGCACTTATAATGAGCTTACACCTTAGCCGTTGAAGTAGGTAGGTATGTTATGCGGTCAGGTAGAGGCGTCTCTGTGTCTGGTGAGTATCTGGAGGCGACATACTGTCTGAAAGGTCGGACTAAGGGAGCTGTACTACCCTGGGTGGTCGGGTGGCCACGTCCGGTTCTTTCTTCCTCCATTCCCGATTTCCTCCTCTAATTTGACTGTTTTTATCGACCGTCAAACGATTCGGCCACTTGGAGACTCTCACTGCAATACTTGAAAAAAAAAATATATATAAAAAAGAAAAGAAACGATTTTAATGGACAACACTATTGTGCGCTTGAATTTCTCCAGGGGCGTTTTGTGTATATATCATTTCATCACTCTAATCATATCACCACTTTTGTTCTAATGATGACACGAGTAGGCGACGTTTTTATCGATCTCTTGTCTAGCTACGTAGAGCACCACCGTCACTAATACCGGAAATACTGTGCTGAAGGTTTTTCAATAAGATTAGTTAGGTAGATATCTCATCCATTCGATGATCTTGTCGTCTATCCATGTAAATGTTCCCTATTTTTTCCACCCCTCCGACTGGGAAGAAATTTATTTTTCGGGCTCTCACAAAAGCCGATAGAAGAGGCCACTTGACCAAAACGTAAGATGGCGGGCGGAAGCGGCCTTTATTCCATCTCATTTCCATTGTTATGAGCCCTACCTGACTTTTGGAAGGCTGTTATTAATCATTCAAACTTGAATGCGGCTACCGGGGTACGCTCTACAATACCTGCCTGTATTAGGTGAGCCGCTTGTATCTAATGGCCTCTCAAATTCTTCAGGATCTTCTTCTTTTATTAATGCTTCCTTCTTTCTCGACCTTGTCACAAAAAACTGGGAGAATACTCGATGCTCAAAAGCTCTATTTAAAGAGAAAAAGAAGAAGAGCCTGATAGTGGGATGCATGACTATGGTTACACTCTGCTGCCACTATGACTCATAATGAATGTGAAGTGATGACGTTCATTAAAATTCGATAGGATTAATATTAATAATATTGATGAAAGTCATCCAAAAATTTTCATTTTTGATACAATAATTGGGCAAATCCCACTCATCAAACCGATGAGCCTCTCTGCTCAACTTTCTTCGATCGACCTTTTTCATTTAAGTATAAATAAGTATGGTGCGATTCTTCTTGGTAAGATGTTGCGAATGTTTGTTTAACGTTTTGCTAATATTCAGCTGGTACTACTTATGAACTCCTTATCGGTGCTTGGAGGGAGCTAAGTCAATATTGAAGAATAATAAGTTCCATAGCCGAGATTTCAATTTGGATCATAACATGAGATGAGGGAGATGGAATAGGAGCTTAAAATTGACGTAATAAACGTTGCTGCTAGAGAATGAAGAGGCAAGAACGGAGGGATGTATTTGATATTATTGCCGCGTTGCCGACGGATGTAATATGTTTATAGTGGGGGCCGCCCTGGTATGAGTTACTAAGTGTATTGCTCCTGGGGCTCTCGCTATATTGCTTGTCCCAGAGCTAAGTGGATTATTTTTGCCCTTCTCTCTCCTCTTTGCAGTGAAGTTCGCTAAGCTTTCCTCGAGGTCTCGCTTTAGTTGAATCTTCTATCGACGTCGAAAGATTGTACGCAGAGCTGCGTTGTATGGCTAATGACTCCTTTCTGATGATGAATGTGATTCTGCTGAGCCACACTATTGCATTGGCTTTAATTCTGGAGAACAGGCGTAATATGAAACACGAATTGGGGAATATTAGGACAAACAACATTTCATGAGTTTCATACAATTCAAATTTCCCCTAATTCGTTGAATGTGTCATGATGCTCACCGAGAGTGAAGTTAGTATGAGAACTCACAAAAATACGAATTTGGAGTTACTTGCACCACCACGATGTGGAATGGTGACATTCCAAATGATACAAAAATGTCGGAATGTGAGAATGAAGCAATTTGAAATCAGTTGAATGTAAATTTGAGTTTATATAGAAGCTAAATCATAATGCATGTATAAAAATGCATTATTGATGGCAACATGAAAAAGAAGTTGAACTAGGTAGAAGAAAAAAATCTAAAATTTTCGAAATGACGGTTTTTGGGTTTGTTGCATTATTGCTCCCGGTATGCGGTGTATTACATGAACTGCCAGTCGCGTTCATATTATATGTAGTAGGTACATGCCCGTATTGTGCTCCCTCGGCTCTTATGATGGAATCGTATCCACTTCCAACCCATCTCAGCATCCGTTTCCTGTCGACGATGAACGGATAAGTGTAACATTCATGGTTGACAAATCCCCTCGAGCAGAATCACATGAATTATAGCTCTTCGCGCACCCTTTGTTGCCTCGAGCTTAATGTGAATCGTTTGAAAAACCTCTTGATGAAATGAGGATGGTCGCCTATTTATTGCTTCAATAAGTCGAGGAAACCCTCAGTGTAGGGGCTCTTGTCGCAAGCAGGAGGATGAGGTTGAATAGGAAGATACTGGCAGCCTTGGATGCGGAGGGGACAGTACGTACCAGAAAATGAGGGTCCGGCGTCGATATCACGTCCCCTCGGTATCGTTTCGCCCCGAAAGTTTCCTTTTCCTGTACTGACGTCATCTTCTCTTTTCTTATTTGACTCGCATGATGAAGCTCGTTTTTAATTGATATGTAAACAACAGAGCAGCCTATGGGGTGTGCCGTCGGTGATTTCCGCATCCTTTTCAGTTCGCTTCCCTTCCCGTTGGATTGGTTTTATTGAGTGCCATGTCGTTGAGAGGGTTGAAGCGCTTTCCATGAGTTGGCCATTTAATTTATGGTGAGTTCAAAAATCCTCCGGGATTCCTGTAGCTCTGCTCTCACGAAAAATTATCACCTGTCAACCAAACAATGTTGTACATTTTTATAAAAAAGAAGTTAGTGGTTAGAAGTGATTGAGCAGCGAAAATCCGGCTGAGCGATCGATGGTATGAAATAGGTTTTAATGCTTCCACAGTTCTCATGAACTCTGTATTGGGCTGTTACATCACAATTACCGCTTCGATTCGAAGTCAGATAGAGATCTCGCCCTGATACCTCCATTAGAGGAAAGAAAAGCGTGATATTGGGGGAAATGGCGAGGGTGGTTCGTTTTTTGATAGATCACAAGGTAAAAGGTGGTTGAGGTCGTGGGAGGGAGCGTCCATCCGGTAGCGAGGGGTCAACACGCTAGTCCACATCTTTGCACGCACCTATACACACCACATATCACACAGGGCGCGTTATTTACCTCGTATCAACATTGATCAATAGTAATTGACATTTGCCATATTTTAGCCCATTAGCGATCGAGGAAGGGCCTAGTCTTCGACGCCTAAAAATGTGGCTAAAAATTCATCTTTCTGGCACTTTTGAAGAGACGTTCGATGGTGAGTGACGCGATCACTGTCGGAGTTATAGAACTTTTTCAAGATTATTTGAATTTCGTTTATAAGTCGTTAAAAGGAGTGCAAAACGACGACTGAACCTCATTCATGCTACTCTACCATCTATAAGTGCAAAAGCTATTGAAATAATTTCAATTCATTCACTCAATGACTTTCTGCTCCTAAAAACAGTAAAATTGGACACAGCTAGAAAATGTCTGGTTTTGCGTTGTTCCCTGCTTGTAACAAAGAAAATATTCGATCAAAAAGAGGAGTAGTGGCTATAATAAGAAAGTCATGCTCGGACATGCGTATACGTAGCTGCCGTTGATTCAATTATGATAATGTTGTATGGGAAGAAAGATTGAGTGCCGTTGCTTGCATAATCATCCCTAATACATTTGAAATTGATAAGAGTTACGAGTGCAACATCTATATAGGTAAATGAATGAAGACACTACGGAGGAGGCGAACGGCCTACGGCGGACGGATATTTGCTAATTTTGATCTAGACACCTTGAAACGTCCAGAAAATTTTTTTGGGCCGAATCGGAGAGATTGACTTTTTGCATGAAAACATTTTTATTGGCTATTCCTTGAATAATCAACCAAAATGTAGGTATGTACCTACTTAAGAACGATCCCAGGGCCTTCGGCCCGGACGGTGACCAGACGACTAAGGCCTAAAAGCCCTATACTTTGAGATTTTATTGAAAGGGGTCAGGACGACATTTTTTTTAAGATTACAAAATGTACCAGCTGTTCGACAAAGTTAAATGTAATTATACTGTTGATAAATTATTAAGAAAAGTTGCTTGACCTCGTATTTTCTTGGATCCGAGAATCGTTTGATGTTTATCACCTGTTACTATTTCTCCATTCAAGTGAATTTCGTTTCGTTGAACAATTATTCTTCTTTGACGCCAATGGCAACTCGAGGTGCGTAAAAAAGACTTGGAGCAGCAACGGGTTTGACAACGAGCAAGAAAAATCATTACGAAGCGCAACAATTAAACTCATTGTCCTGCCCGACTTAAAACCACCAGAAACTGTTTTCTTCTTTTTCTTTCAAGCGCGCTCTCACAAGATGATTTGAAGGTCCCGACGACCGACTCTTGAGTGCGTCCGGTGAAGGAAATTACCTATTACTCCGTCCTCCCTTTTCGAAAAGGTTTTTCGGGTGACTCCTTCAAAGACCCGACTCGAGACCTGTGATTGCGGCAATTTTGAATCCAAACTGCGGTGTTACCTCTTGCAAATAGCCCTTCAACTCTGGGGGATTAATGAAACTGTTTTCTGAAGAATACAACCCAACGAGATGGGGTTCCACGGTCGAAATCAGTCTTTTTAAAACGACGGGCGAGTAGTAATTTGTGACTCCGTCTTTCCGTCTCGGTGAATTTCTCTTAGTGGTTGCTGGTTTTTCAACTGTTGATTTTCGATCACGATTCGTTTCGCCAGTCTCTGTGCCATCCTACCTTCAGAATAATACCATAATGTAAATAATGTGTATAATTCAATTATCATCAGTTGATTCATCAATTTAGATGGGGTCTTCAGGTCTTTGAGGTGTTCAGCGTCGGCGTCGTTTTTATTGTCGCGAATCTCTTACATCTGAAGTCCCCTATTTATGCGTATTACATTGGTCACCTACCGACTTTACTCATCCAATAGTAAAGTCAGACTGGACGCTACGGGCGATCTCGCCTTCGATATTGAGTTTTTGGCAGTGAAATGCTCCAGGGGGTACGCAATAAACCTTAAATTAACGAGAGAGGGTAAGCTGAGGGTGATTAAAGTGTCCTAAATAGACGAGGGTGGCCTCCTGTAAAACAAGGATGCGTTTCACGGTTGTTAACTCCCAACCTGATAACTCCAGCTGCGGCAGACTATGATTCAGTATGCAGGTGTTATTTTTTCATGATTGCGTCGACGAGTAATCGCTCGTGTGAGTCCTCGTTCGTGAAGGGCTTTAATATTTTTGAGCTTTAAAAGAAGATCCTATTGTTTGCACACCCATTTTTCATATACGTTTCGCAGTCGGGATTTCGGTCACCTCTCAGTAGAACTGAGTTTGTCTAAAATATCGTCATAAATGAATGAGACGAAAAATGCCGATATACGGCATCATCAGTGGCCGTCAATTACTACACAAACAACCTTGGTATTGATAATGCTCTGAAATTATACCCAATCGATGGGTATACATTGCTTATAAATACCTCCGATTGCTCGTATACATACGATTGCTTCCACATTTTGAAGATCGTTTGGTTTATCTAAAAGTTATTTTTTTGTGAGCCCAGATATCTAAATATTTTCACAGTGTATTGATTCTCTTTCGAATCCTGTCCACTACCTTCTCAAACATAGATCAGAAGTGTCGCCTAATTTCCACTTGAAATTCCTTGGTGGCACTTTCTATAACACGTAATCAAAATACCACGGCAGCGCTGGTAGGATGTGGACTGTTGAGAGTGCAGTATTTTTCAATGGGTTGACCTTATTTGAAGCGGCGAGATGAACGATAAATCACGGGCCATTAAGCTTCTAAGGCGACTCAATGTTTTGTACTACAAGAAGCGGTGCGGAGTGTTGCAGTGTGTGAATAACCTCTTGGCGTGGGTGCGGTCTTCTCGGGGGTGTTTTAGGCTTCTCAAACGCCCATCAATCAGCGGACTCGGGGCCCAGTCGTCCAGAAATAAAGATAAGTCTGATATCCCTTGAACATCCACGCTTTTGGGTGTATTTATGAGGGATTACTTGCAGCTAAAACGTTTTGATATTGCGAGGGATAGCTTTCAGAGACTCCTCGCATATTCACAAGAAAATGGTTTTGTCTGGTAATACATATTTCGTTGACAAGATATATGCGCTCATTCAATAAAGTACGTGGCGGTTGTGAATGAATGACTTAGGATGAAAGAATTATATAATCGTTAAACTTTTCCAGTTCACTCACAAGAAGAACTTCTTAAACTTATATCGTTAGTCCTTTTCTACATTACCTACATGGCTCTAACAGGCAAAGTTCTTGCTGTTAAGCTAAGAACGACTCTCGGAGGGCAAATAAGTCGAGGAAGGAAGAAATAAAGTGAAATGAAAAGAAAAGTGATGCAGGAGGGCGAAAAGGACATATTGCCGGAAGACAATCCTGACTAATCCCATTTAGGAGCAAAAGGGGGTCAGCGATGGGTATGGGGGAGTAACCCTGCTATTCTGAAGAGGAAAAAGACACATGTTTTTTTTTCCTCCGTTTCTTTATTGTGTCCGTTTCTTTAGGGTGAGTACTGATGAAAGAGGCGGAGACGGAATTGAGAGACGGATCTATCGAACTGTTGTTCTCAATTAGGGTAAAGAGGCCGGGACCGTTTGTCGCTCCATATCAGTAATATTTGAGAGCTACTGGAGCATTGCTCTTGATCTTGATTGTTTTCGTAACTATCTTTACCATAGGTTATTCTTTGACAATGTTTCTACTATCCTCTCAATTATTTTTTGTGGTCACTCTTGTATCTCCTCTACACCAGTGATCTGCCTGAAAATAACCTTCGCCGATGGCACGGATATTCTGGCTGTGGGAAACAACAATGAAGAGTCGCAGCTCAACCTCTCAATCTCCTAAATTGAAGAATGGATAGCCAAGTGGAGAATTAAAAAGGAATGAGGCCAAGCCGGTACACGTTGACTTTACCAACAAAATTTCCTTAGAATGAAATCGGAAGTATTCCTTCAGAATATTTTATTCCGAAAATTTATACACGAACTTCAGACAATAGCAACGACCTGCGCGCTAGTTGGGTGCTTTTTCTTGAACAGACGAGGAGACTTTTTTTTAAGTGGGTAGAAGAAGTTTGTATAAAATTATACAACAAACAATTCTGTTTTTTCAATCAAGTTAATTGATTCGGGTTCAGTATTTGCAAATCGAACTCATTCAGAAACACTTGAAGTAAAATGAGTCAAAATCAAAAGCATTAAAAAAAAATCGGATACTCTATCCTCGCCCCTATCGAACCCCGCCTTGTGGATGGTTAACACCCTGCTCAGAAAAGGGCCATACACCGTACCATACGTCATTACAACTTAATAAAATGTGAATCATTTCCGAGACGAGACTGGGCAAACTAAGGTAGAGCATCCGATAAGAGTAGGTAGTCCCTCAGAAAGCGAAGATAAATAAATTCACTGCCGTGAATCACGTTTTTACGGAAAAGTGATATCAAGAAACCTCGTGGTAAAACATATCTTTTCTCCCAAAAGATATTAAGTATGATCTTCCCCCAAAAGGCTAAGGCCGGGGGTTCAGGTTTGCCTTGTCAGCAAGCACATTGATGGGCAGCCGGCCGAAAGAGATAAGCGATGCCACGGGCCACTGGGCAATGTTGCTACTTAGACCTTCGGAGACCTCACCCTCCAGCGAGAAGACCCCTCCAGCCTCGAGTTCACTTCGCTTTGCGGGCTTCTTTCGACCCTCAATACGGGTAATGATGGAATCGGCAGTAAGGAAAATTAGGTCAGCTTGAAAAGCATCATCCAGGGACCATATTCATTTATGAGATTTCACGTTAAATTCTTTTTTCATTTTGTTCATTTTCGCAGTCCACGTTAGAGTACTCCCAAGAACGTATCGTTCACATACAGGATAATCAGTTGTTGAAGGAAGACCATTGGCTAAGTGGAATGCCAAGGTAAAGGGTTATCCCTTTGTCATGCAGCAGATGACGTAAGCTTCCTCTGCTTTACGGAGAAAAGAGAGAACACCTCTATAACTAGATAAAATTGGCTGTGTTCCGTGGTGGACAGAGCGGCGGTCTGAGCAGGCTATATGGCAGTCCTCTCTACCATTCCCCTGACAGGAAGCCTTTCTCCGAAGAGTGGATCGTTAATGCCAACTAATTGGTTGTATCAAATACAGAATAAATGACCCAAACGCTCCTAATTTACAGAAATAAAGTAAGCCTCCTCGTTTAGAATCGTCACATAATGTATACTGGTCACTGCCCTCTCAGATGACACCTGTGTATGATGGGCAAATCAGAGACTGCTAACTGCCGCTGATGTGCCGCTTTATGCGACTTTCCAGCTTTTGCCGCGAATCGGCAACGGATCTTTGGTAATGGGCTGTCCAGCCCAGCTGACAAGCAAGGATGACCTCTGCCGGGATCCTCCACTTCCTCAAGGAGACGAGGATCTTGCGGGTATTCTACTAGTAAGGGCGGACGGGCACAGTAGACACATAAGAGGTCGCAGTCCCCATGGGCAGTACTGCCCTCGATTGTAAAGAATGAAGAAAAATAAAAAAATGGTACTAGACCACGTTATAGCTATATTGCAGGGATCATGCAGCCAACCTTTGCAGCTAGAAATCCGGCGTGAACCAAATAAGTTATGATCCCTAACCTACCTCCTGCTCTCCAATGACAATGACATGAGTTGAAACCAATTGAAAATTAGTACTTTTACAAACCTTTTGCTCTTTGGAGTGGCCTTGCATACACAAGCACTCTAACAGTGTCTCGCCCCTGTGCGTTCTAAGGGCCCCCCTTCAATCTTCCCGGATCATTACACTAATACCGTTCTACTGCTTATCATCCCAACACCACTCCACATGTTTGTTTGCCCAAATGTAGTTTTTCGCGTGGACGGTACACAGAAACATTGATAGGAACAGTTGCACCAATTAACCGACGTTTGTGTCGAGCGCTAGCTGTGCCTTAGGATGCACACGGGCGAGACACTATCACGCAATCAAATGAAAAGTTCTGGAGGAATTTTCCTGACGTTAGTCATTAAGGAACCCTAGGTTCGAATAACAATAGAGCGACCATATTCACACATACACAGGGCAGGCCAGAGACAACCTTGACAACAAGGATCAAAACAGGACGTCTCTCTCACCTCATCAAACTTCTCAAACAGCGGAATCGCTGATTCTAAAGAAGAAACACGTTTGTCGAGAGATCCAACTTTGTCCTCCAGCACGGATATTCGCACACTGTGTTCGTATAGTTCTTGGCTTGGTTCGATGGTGAAATTGTTGTTGAAATAAGCCAGGACGTAATGATGATACACCTGTAGGAAGAATAGACACTGTACAGTTCAAAGGAAATTTTAGACTGTTGTAGCCAGAAGGGTCAAAAATGAGAAGCTAACCCAAGGAGCCATTAGTATTAAATCCCAGAATAAAGCTGGAATGACCATAACCCCGTCGACTAGAGATGATCCCATGCTCGCAACACCATTGCACAACCAAGGGAAAGGCTTCGACAACTCTTTTCCTGCGTTGAGCATGACAGACGAACCGAGTTCAATATAGGAAGAAAGAAGCGTTGACGACGGAAAAGAATCTGAAAACAGAGAGAACACAAATCTCATCAAAATGCACTAGGAAATCGTGGAAATATTTGTACCAAAACAATTTAATCAATTGTGTACAAAAGGTATTGATAAAACGCGAAGGAGTTTTATCACTTTATCTGCTCAGGAAATCCAGAACTGACTCCTGATTGAAGAAGTAGGTATTTTGAAAATTAATTTCCAAGGTTTTTGACGACTCTTGACTTCATGTGGGGAGTCATTTTCTATGTAAATACTGAGGCAGAACCGACCGATTGTCGCACACCGTAGGAAGGTAATGGTTACAAAAAGAGTAATAATTAGTAATTTCAAGACATTTTGAACACAACTGGGTGAGTTGTCGTTCATATATGGATAATAGATGTGCCGGAGGATTTGCAGGGCAGCATTATTGAGAGATAAGTTATTTTATTGTGCTAATCTAACGTCGTTGGATGATACTATCTATGTAAGGTATGAGATTTCCTCTCGGTCTGTCAATGCGATTAGTTGTCGACAGCCTGATGGTTTGCTGGTCATGAGATAATACCCATAAAATAG